>JAHDVE020010834.1:0-91121 GCA_022606495.2 Halesus radiatus | reverse complement strand
TGGCAACTCAACACACGTATTAATACTTTTACGGCATACTTTTTAAATGTGATACAAAGTCATTAAAAGTACGAAAAAAAACTAGCTAAAAACTGTATTCGATTGGATTTTCGTGGTAGTTTAATTGACTTAATAGTAATAGTAATAGTAATAGTAATAGTAATAGTAATAGTAATAGTAATAGTAATAGTAATAGTAATAGTAATAGTAATAGTAATAGTAATAGTAATAGTAATAATAATAATAAACAACCATTTATATAGCGCAGTTTTGTGTTATTTCACTTAATGTGCGCTTTACTATAAATAAACTTAAAAACAAAAAATATTGAATAAGTCCATTCAGTGGTATTCCTACAGCGCTCCTTTTACATTCTATTTATACATTCTTAATATATTACATACATTCTTGCTTATTCTTAATATTACTCCTTAAAATTACAAAATATTGTACAGTATATACGGCCGCTATATTATCGCCCGAACGCAACAAGCCGTATCCCGTACGTTCAGGTACAAAAAAACTATACCCGAAACCCACAAAACATTCGTATACGTTAAGTTTGTTCCCGCGTCATATCGTTTTGTATTTAATATAAAATACTAAACTAGACATACCAGACAAAATTTTGCCATGTAAAAAAAATTGTCTGGTATATTGTAAACACGTATTGTTATTGCGAAATCTAATGAAAAAAAACGATGTCTTTTTACCTACTTTTTGAATAATAATCCAAAGTACGGGCGGTTAAGGGGAACGGCTGCGCTGACTGTTTCACGCATAACTTAATTTTGGATTTGAGGCCAAAATACCCATCCAAACTGAATGATATATTTTTTTAATTAAATGTTTAGTAAATATCTAGTACGGATAAGAAGTATTTTATTTATGTTAGTATTAAATTAAGAATTTTTGTATGAAGCAGGCCGCGCAGCCGTTACTTTAGTCACTTTAAAAAAATGTGCCGATACATACGTTTGATGAATTAAGGTCTGCTCACATTTACCGGCACCGTGCAGTGCAGAAACGTAACGTACGGCACAAAAGAGAGTATTCATGTTACACCGTGCGTGAATGTGTTCATAGATAATATAAGCGACTAATTTTGCCGTGCCAGCTACTTTACTGCGGGCTGCTGGTAGATGCGAATTGAACTTTATTCGGTCACCAGCAGTTATTTTATTAAAAAAAAATCTTTTAAATAAGTGATAAAACATTTAATGTTTCTGGGTATAAAACTTGTTCTTCATACAGATAGAACGGCGTCACTACTGCCTTACAATCTTCATCGCGTGTAAGTATTAAAAAATGTTACTTGACTATTATATTTCCTTGATACGTCTTGTGATTTTGGGCAGGAAAAAAATTGTTTATAAAAAATCCCACAAAATAGGATGAATTTACTCATCATCAACTCACGTCCTCCAGCAAAGCAGCGATGTATACATAAATGTCTGTTTGTTCTTTGTGAGGATTGGGAGGGGGGTCGGATATGGCCCATCTTTAAGCAATTCCTCTGAATACGCATTCAGCACATCCGGACTAGCAAAATAGAAGACGAAGACTCACCAAAAAAGAAGAGGACTAACACCGGAAAAAATGAAATAGATGAAATACAATGAAATGTAAAGTATTGAAGTACCTGAAATGTAAAGTATTGAAATAATGAAATATTTAACTTCAGTAAAATTAAAAATAAACAACAGTAAATAGTTCAGAACTAAATGTTTGTCTTTCCCAGTTTTTGTTTAGGGTTTTTTATCCAGTTAAGATCTTTTCCCTAAAAGTCATGAAATGTAATTAATAAATTCAGTCAATTTAAATAAAACCATCAGATGGTGATAGTAATAAGGCCAAAGTGGCCGGAGTACTAGTTAGCCAGAACACATGAGGGGTATTTGTATAAGCCCCAGCTAGTTAGAGGATTACGAAAGAATCCGTAAAATCAAAAAAAAAAAAAACTCTGAATACGCCTTTGGAAAAAGGAAAACCATAGAAAACCTTACTCAGAATGAAACCACCCATATTCGGCATGAAAATATCTCGGTCTTCAAATGTCCTATATTATGAGGTGAGAAGTACTATTTGCACAGGAGATAAAGAAGGTTTTCGTAGGTAGCAATTACATTGTATTTTGGCATTTTATGGTTTTTCGGAATTCGCCAACCATCTAAATTGAAAAATATCATACGTATAATCATCGCGCCGACGTTAATATGCCACACAAAAACGGTTTTGGCATCACATTAAAATTTAAGAAATTTAGATATAAAGAAAGCCGTTAAAATTCATGGTAATATTTTTAATTATTAATGTAATTTTGTAACAGTGCGTTTTACTAGCTTCTGATTAAAACAAAATAATAATTCAGTAGAACAATATTTAATTATATAAAGAATGATTGGCTAACGAAGAATATTTGAGACTCGTATTAAATTTGAATATCTACAGGGGTGTACCAATATCCAAGATAAATTGATCAATAAATTACTTTGTATTCACCATTTTATTAATATACACAGATATCAAAATGTTTTGAAAGCGATGCTTTCTTCATTACGAATATATAGAATACTAAAAATACTAATGTCAAGGATAGACAAATGATAAAAATATAATGTAAGAATAGACAAAATATAAAAATTTATTAAGGTAGGTAAGTAATCTATCAAAAATGTCAATGAAAAATTATTATAAAACATTGAATAAGAAATTTATATTAGAAATTTAAAAAAATGATTATTTTTATTATTAATATTAATATGAAAATAAATTCAAGAGACGGCTATTCATTTTTTTTGATTATTTATTAAATTTAATTCACTATTAACGCTTTTTCTGATTTCTAAAATTTCAAATTCGTCTAATTGTCCAACCGGTTGTATTAATATCAATAAAGTTGTAGTATAGTCTATAAAGGGGGATGAACAATAATGCAGGTAGTTTATAAAATTACCAATGTGAATGTGAAATGAAGGATCATCTCTATATTAAGATAGTTATTGTAAAATAACGAATTTAATAATGAGCAACCGAACTATAACCGGAATACCATACACTGATATGAAGGTCTTCTTTAAAAGTCCATGGTTGCCTCGAAATGGTTGTTGTGCCGTGGAACAGCCTGTGCTGTGGTGCTGTCAAACGAAGACTGAAGTTAGTCTCCCAGAGATCTATGCAATTAGTCGATGTTCTTCTTCTTCTTTTAATAAGTATGTTCATGATTGTTCTTATTAATATCCAATGTCATGGATAACGAACGGGGAGGGTAGATCAAACCTTTACAACTTGTCTTACAGTCCCATTTTAGATTTTTTTTTTAAAAGAAAGGAAAATATTCCCTGGTTACGAATAATCTGTCAATATTTGAAAATCTCCTACTACTATCACAGTAAGCGGAAGATGTTGCTTGTGTCGTGATGTAGGATTTGATAAAAAAAATAAATTAGATAGAGTTCTACGAATTAAATACAAAAACAATTAATATCTCTGTTCCATTGTTTAATTATATATTACGTCTCCCTCCTATTCTATTTTGTATTATGTCTCATCTAAAACCACATTACTTAATGTTAGCGCTTTCTTTAATTTTGTAGTTTCCGCGTTACCGACAGGTTAGTTGGTAGCCCGCTAGATGTCACTACTCACTAAACGGCCGTGACGTTTAACGAGAGAGAAATTTTACCATTGTAGCAATATGCTTTATAATTTTTAAGGAGATAAAAACACCTGAAATAGAGGCTTTAAATGTTGTTTCTTTTGTTTATTGCAGGTGAGTGAATATTTTGACCATCTTAAATTGCTTATTTTGTTATTCCTAAAATTGTAAATACCTATTATGAATAAAAGTCTTTTGTTTATTGCAGGAAAGAAACGCAATTAAGTCTTTTTGAACAAGTGTGAAACACCATTATATCTAAATACTTTTATTTGGTTTTAAACGAAGCTAAAGATATTCGTAACTGGTTGGTGATAAATTAAAAATTATTCAGTGGTTCAAAACAAAGTCTTTGTTTTATTTAAGACTAGACGATGTGTAACCGGTCTTGCTCGGTTTTATTTTATTTTTATTTTTAATGAAGACGTTAATTCTTGCTTGTTGTTTGGGTGCCATAATTGATTTCACAACGAAGGTAATGCTTTGTGACGACTATTACTATCTCTAAATAAAGAAACACTCATTTGGAAAATTTTAGCTCATTTCAAACATTTATTTAATCAAAATGTATCTAAATAATAAAGTTCTTAAGTAGGTAGCTGCTTGTGTTTTCCTTTTTGAAAATATTAAAAAAAAAACTTATTTTTTTGAACATGTAACCTGTGGCAAACCGGAGTGGTATCGGCTAACCTCAATAAAACATGGCGGGTTCAATGTTTTTCATAATAATTTTTAAACGTTATAGCAACAGTTTTTCATATTGGATTTCATTCAAACTAAACCTTCCCGGCACTAATAAGAACAAACTGTGCTATTTTAAGCGATACTGGTCGAGTAATTTTCGAGAAAATCGAGGACAGACAGAAAAACATTCATTTTTATATATATAGAGATAAAAAAGGAATTTGATCATAAAGCTTAAGTAGTTTTTACAATCAATTATTCCATTTGATTATTCCTCCATTTCTTATGATCTAAATAAATGACGGAAATTCAATGGAAATCCACAAATCAAAGCCTGTTGGATTTCGAGCATAAACAAGCTCAAAATTCAAAATATTTTTATTTCAACCAAATTGATCACTTTTGCGAAGCGGTTTACAAAAGCGCGTCATTTATTGCGGGCAATTTGCAAAAACAGTTTTGCGAACAATTGGAACACGGCCGTTCCAAATTATGGTTTTCAAAATATTTCCATAGGAATAAATCAATCTAAAATTGTCAAACCGTCGATATAATGTACATATGCAGGTAGGTACTATCCCGATGAATCGCCTCACTGAACAGTGAATTCCTATAGGTGTGATTTGTACCGATGTGAACTAAAACTGATGTAATCCGGCGCTTTTTATAATAAGAACTATCGACTCCCAGGCCCCAGACCGATTAAAAATATTTAAATATTTAGATATTTAAATATTTTTAATCGGTTTCAACAAGCGAGCAAAAATCTTGCGAGCAAAAACAGCATACTCGTTAGAATTATATTGAAATCGATAGACAAATGAATTTTTGTTAGGGCAACAAAGCTTATTTTTCGATTATTTCACGATTTATAGTTTCAAAATGTATTCGATTCAGCAGTAGCAAAGGTGCGTTTTCGATTATTATTATTAATTAGTAAAGTTAGCCTCTCAGAAGCTGGGCGTATTGTACAGAGCCCGCAGATACTTTAATAGTACACAACTGCTGACCCTGTACAAATCGCAAGTTCGCCCCATTGTAGAATTTGGCAGCCACCTCTGGTCGGGAGTCCCAAAATATCTGAAAAAAAACCTTGACTCTGTTCAGAAACGGGCGGTCCGTTTGATAGATTCGCCTATCGTAACAAATGGGTTGCAATCTTTGGAGCACAGACGTCGGGTAGGAATGCTGTCCTGTTCTACCGGTATTTTAATGGAAGATGCTCCGAGGAACTAGCGTCATTGATCCCTTCGGCACCGGTGCATAGCCGGGAAACACGCCAAACGCGCGCCCAACATTTGCACACGGTTGACATTTGTCACATGAGAACGGGTCGCTTCTACGACTCGTTCTTGTGTTCAACAGCTCGGCTGTGGAATGATCTGCTGGCCTCTGTGTTTCCTCCATCCTATAACAAGGGGCTCTTCAAGACCCAAGTTCACTCCTTCCTATCCTCTAAAAGATCCTCCACACAGCATCCCCAAAGATGATATAGGCCTTGAGGGAAATTATTTCCTCCTTGGTCTCCTGTGTGGAGTTACTGTAAAAAAAAAAACGATTTTTAGCTTAAATATTCGATTAAATCAAAATTGAAACTTGACGTGAATTCGGTCTCTAGTATGGATGGCCACGTTAACCGGTTGTCTGCGGTAAGCTCGTTAACGCGCTCTCAGCCGCAATATACGCCTGTCCGGCCATATAAAATTAGCTCGTAAACACGCTGTTCTTTACGTTAGCCTTTGTTGATAGCCAATGTCAACTATTTTGAATAATCTAAACGTAGAGACATCTATTAGGAATACGAAGAAACACTGTGATATTATTATAGTATAGTTTATGGATATTATCGATTCTACATTGATATTTTTGCTAAAATATTTACAGCCTGCCGGTTTACGCCTTACTGATAATTCCCTGCGTTTAAAAGGTAAAGTTAACTATACAAATCTCTTGTAGAAAACATTGAGCTTTTTCTCTTTTTTTTTAGAAATTTAATGTAAATCAAATTTAATAATTCTCCAAGAATTTTAGTTTTTATTATTTTGACAGCTGTTTCGGCGTTCAAGACCGTTGTAAAACTGTGGTTAATCCAACTTATGTGATTTTATTTATTCTCACCCAATTGTAATTTGAACGGTGTTTGAAATGATTTATTACCGGTAAAGCTATTTTAAAATATTAAATTTTTAAGGTCAAACTGTAGATTTGTATTCAAAACAAACAGACACCGCCCGCCCGGGACATTCTTCTTTATGTAATAGATAATAATAAATTTCGTCTTTATTAAAATTAAAAATTTATTTAGACCTTCCATTTTCTTAGGGTACGCACAGATTTTCAGCCTCTATGGACTGCACGCTACTGCTCACTAGGGATATTCTAAGATGACACAGGCTATTTAAAAGTATTTTTGTTTAAATTCCGACTTTTGGTAATGAGGCGGATACATACAAGTTTTCGGAAATATAGAATACAGTTGGTAGCACATAAGGTTATACTTGGGTGAGTTCACTGGTTATTGCACGACCTTTATTGATTATCGAAATTACATTAAATAAAAAAAAGTTCGAACGTATTTAACGCTGCCTGCATGAAAGGCCCAATACTAATTGCCAAGATGGCCGCCGATCTGGTTCAAATGTAATTTATTAAATGGTTTTTTTATTCACTTATTTACTACTGCTCACTAAACCTTTGGTAATGATTGTACCATAGCCGTATGCTATGATCGGTAACATTAATAATCGAGTTTATTTAATGCCGCCTGTATGATGGCCAAGATGGCTGCCGAATTTTTTTCAGGGTGGATTTTTTTTTGTATTTCTTAGCAATTAACTATATAATAATTTTTAGACATTTTGTTTCGAAGAACACTTTGTTTTATTAGATTATTGAAGAAAAAAATTATGTTTAAACATTCAAATATTAATGCATATTTTAAATTGTGGGCCTTAGAAATTTTAGAAATGTCTTAAAAACGGACTGCAATCTTTGAAGACCTCAGGTGGGAATGCTTTCCTTGTTCTACCGGTATTTTAATGGAAGATGCTCTGAGGAACTAGCGTCATTGATCCCTTCGGCGCCGGTGCATATTCGGGAAATACGCCAAATTTGCACACGGTTGATATTTCCCACATGAGAACGGGTGGCTTCTACGACTCGTTCTTTTGTTCAACAGCTCGGGTGTGGAATTATCTGCCGGCCTCTGAGTTTCCTCCATCCTACAACATGGGTCTCCTCAAGACCCAGGTTTACTCTTGCCCATCCTCTAAAAGACCCTCCACACAGCATCCCAGAAGATGATATAGGCCTTTAGGGAAATTATTTCCCTCAGGGCCTCCTGTGTGGAGTTATTGTAAAAAAAAGGTATAATCAAAAATTAAATCATTAATTAATTTAGTAAACAATAGGATCCTGTAAATCACCTTTGTTAATCATGTTTCCTTGTTATTTTGACTGTTCCCACCATCCCCCACTCCAAATCACCACTCCCACTCCCACTACCCTCACCTAATAGTAACTAATTATTTTTGTACTTATTTAATTTAAGTTAGTTTTAAGAACGCTAGCGAAAGACACGGATGTGTCGAAAACGGTAGCAAATAAAAACAATTATGTAACAAAAGTGGATAAAACTCTTAAAAAAACTGGTATTTATTTATTTACTTCGACTCATTAAAATTTCTTTTGTTAAAAAAACGAAAAAAAATTTGTTGTGTTTCAGAAAGTTTTGATAAAAAAAAACGGTGGAGGTTTAGAGATAAAAGGCGCGAACGGGATGTAATTGCATGCAAATTCTAATAGCTGTTAAGGAAATGGGAACAAGATGTCGGCGCATCTACCGCTAGAGGCGCTGCTTGTAAAGTGCCATTTTATATAGGCGGCATTGGTTTATCAGTGTTGCTAATATGGAAAAAATAATAAATACGCATAAGATATATATCAAGTGAACATTTATAACTTTGATTTTATCACGAAAGGTTTTAAAATAAAAAAAATATCAAATTACCGAATAATTTTATTATTTAAACTTTATTGATCACTTAAACAATTTTTATCAACTCTGGGTGGATGTCAATTGGAAGAAAAATGACAAATTATTGTTTTGTGGTATTTAAGCGGTCTTGAAAAGAATATTATAATAGGGATTGGGCGCCAAGTTAACCATTCTGACTAATTAAAATAAAATATGGGGTAAATTAGAATTCATTATTAATCTAACGCATAAGTTCCTAAAGTCGTCCCCTGGAGGTCCATACAGATTTACAGGGGGTCTATGGCAGGAAGAAAAAAAGGGGGTCCACGAGATGCAAATGGGGGTCCATGGATCGGAGTTCATTTAGACTGCACGCATAGTAAAGCACCGTAGTAAGTTTCGCTCGACAAGCCTACTGCGCATTTAAAGCGAATCGCGTCCACGCAGGCACCTTCATGTGCAAGTTTTTACTCATTTTTATACCAGCAGTAAATGTATCACGCAGTGAATAAATAAATAGGGGTAGGGGTAGGGGTAGGGTAGGGTAGGGTAGGGGTAGACCTAGGGGTACAGATAGGGGTAGTGGTAGTGGTAGGGTAGAGGTAGGGGTAGGGGTAGGGGTAGGGGTAGGGGTAGGGGTAGGGGTAGGGGTAGGGGTAGGGGTAGAGGTAGAGGTTAGTAAGGGGCCAATTAGTTGCCTGCTATTAATAATGCCCTCAGTGAAGAAAAACAATAAATACAAAATATAAAACATGGAGCATTTGGCTCCATAGAACAGGCAATCTGCCTACCTGGGAACTAATATTTACTTGACAAGATATAATAGCACTTGTATACATTTTAATTTTTTTAAGTTGTTTAAATATTCTCAATCGTCTTTAGTTATTACACGATATGACGTATTTCCTAATATGTTATATTCTATATAAATGCATCTACCCAACAATAGAAGTGTGCTGTGAACGTGTCTGTGTGCCCAAAAAAAACTGATTTTCCATCAACAATTGAAAAGAAGGGTAACCGGATAAAATGGAACAGTGAAAAATATGACACTGTTTTGTGATGGAACTGAAAAGCACATGAAACACACATTTGGCAATTTGCGCGCCAATCTGTCCCCGGTGACGTTTGAATACATTACTCGCGAAAATCAGCACGGGCTCGGAAATGCAGGCAGCGGGAAATGTCAAATTCCGGCGGGGATTTTTAAATTACGAACCTGAAACGTTCTATTCTATTTTCGAACGATAATCAAAAACTGTGACGTGCGAATTTCGATGTCGTATTTAATCAAATTCATTTTCGAATATTTGTGATTTTCGGGTTAATCGATTATGGAAAATATGTTCAATGTTTATAAATTCGAACACTGAATAAGTAATTCTTTAGAAGTGTGGTCATATCCGATTTGAAAGAAAAGCGACGGCGCCATTTTACGTAACTTTTTACTACTAGGCTCTATAGATAGGCCGATGAATTTGCTAATCTGTTCAAGACATATTTTCAGTATTTGAATTTCTTCCAAAGTAAGGGAAGTTTGAGCTTTTTAATTTTTTTTGTACGAATACCGCACAAGAGTTCCGTTCAGAGGCACGTTCTAGAGTGGTAGATGCTGTCAGTATTGCCCTGGTGAAAGACCACCATTCAGAATCGAAACGTTGCTTGAAAAGGCTTTACCCGAATTTGGTGACCAGATCTGAATAGCCTGGTACTTTCACCACCTTCCTTTTCCCCTATCTTCTTCCCCTCCCTAATGCCGTTATTATTATTATTACTATTCAGATCTGGTCATCAAATACGCCAAAATCCATTTCAAGCAATGTTTCGGTTAGGAATGGCGGTATTTCATCGGGGTTTGAGAGTATGTAAAACTCTAAAACTTTTTATTTCAGGCACGCAGACACGCCCACAGCATCCCTCTACGGTATATCCGTTCAGTGGTTTTTTAAATAAAATACACACGCTTTTTGTGTGGGAAAATGCATTCCCAGACAATCATTTAAATTTATGTTTTCATATCTGAATCACAAACGAAATAATTAATGTTGATGAATCTATGAATTTTGATTACGGTTTTTATATTTATGTGTTGATTACGGTTTTTATATTATGTGGATCGATGGCAAAGTTGGCGATTAATCCACAAGTAAATTTATAACCTTTCTCTCCCCTTCCCCATCAGTAACGCTGTTTTCCTGTCGAATTCGGTTAGGTAAGGTTATAACCTTGGTTGAGTGGTTACGATCCTCCGTTACGAATCCGGAGGTCGCGGGTTCACATCCTGGCGTGCGCAAGTAGATTTTGTTTGTTCAATTTGTGTTACTGTTTCTGCAACAAAATCCTAAATAATAATTTAAAAAATCAAATAAAACACTGGATACGTTACATAGGGAGATCTGAAATAGAAAATACATTAACACCAAATACAGACTACTACCGAAACCACTCAACTGCACTTAAAACACCTCACCTAAGAATTATTTTTATTTTTTTCATCAAGCACATCAATTTAATATAATGTAATTTAATATTTTGTAAATTAAATCCCCTGCACGGGAAATCCCAGTGAGGATATTATTATTTGTTATTTTGTTATAAAAAAATTAGATAATAAAACAGTATTTTTATTATTATTATTTATTTTTGCACAATTTATTCATTTAAAATGGTAAATGGTATATTTACGGCACGTTCCAGAGTGGTTGATACTATCAGTGTCGCCCTGGTGATAGAGCACCATTCAGAATCTAAACTTTGTTTGAAGTGGTTTTAGCCCTGTTTGGTGATCAGATTTGAATTGCCAGGTACTTCCCCATCTTCCCCTCTCGTATCACCTACCCCAATTGTGGATGCAAGTCCCACTGGCTTCAGACATGACATTTGCAAGATATTTTGTAGTTTCAAAATAATAAATGTATACAATTAAATGCCAAGTTATACATACATCTTATTATTATTCTATTCGAGTAGGGAATCCATTGAATCGACAAGGCGCTTTAAGCGTCCTTGTCCAGCGCTACTTCGGCGGCCCCCGTCCATAGCAGGCCCTGCCTTTCCTCACGCATCCTCTGAAGGTATTTCTTCTAACCATGCCTGGAGAGGTCTCTGGACGAGTTCCCTCTGGAGTAGCATCCAGAAGTTTCAGTCTAACTATATCTTCTGGTAGGTGCTCAAGCCACCTTAATTGCGAACTTTCTAAATTTTTACTAAATACTAGCTGATCTGTACCCAGCTTTGCTCGTAATTTTTTTCATTGGCATACATTTATGAAGTTGTAGCGATAGTAATGCGTTATGACGACTATAAACAAAGAAATATTCATTATTTTTATAAACAATAATTATTAATCTAAAACACTCATCCAAATTGAAAAAACCTTCCGAGCAAAGATAAATGTCGCCGGCAGGACTCGAACCCGCACCCTTCTAATGTTTATTATTTTTAATTTTATTATTTTTAATTTTATAATTTTATTTATTTTTACTTATTTAACATTAGAAGGGTGCGGGTTCGAGTCCTGCCGGCGACATTTATCTTTGCTCGGAAGGTTTTTTCAATTTGGATGAGTGTTTTAGATTAATAATTATTGTTTATAAAAATAATAATTGTTACCCTTTGCACTATGCACAAAAATCTTGTCTTAAGTTTTAAAAGAACTTTAGTTTATCAATTAATAAAGAAATATTCATTTGAAAAATTTATTTCATTCCAAAAATTAATTTATTCAAAATATATCTAAATAATAAAGTTCTTAAGTAAGTACCTACTCGTGATTTTCATTTTAAAAATATTCCACCAAAACAAACATTCTTCATTGAATATGTAATCTGTGGCTAACCGGAGTGGTATGTCTATGGGTTAAGCCCAATACAACATGGCGGGTTCAATGTTTTTCATACTAATTTAAAAAAGTTATTGCGACAGTTTTACATGTTGGATTTCATAAAAACTACTCCAAACCTTCTCGGCACTAATAAGAAAAATCTGTGCTATTTTCACAGACAAACACAGACAAACATTTATTTTTATATATAGAGATTAAAAAATATAAAAACAAAAAATCCCGATAAACTACTTTTTAATAGTTTGATAAACGGGCGCTAGTCGTTCGAAACCTTATGACAAATTAAATTTACATTTAAGGTCAATATAAAATAAAAACATATGAGACAAATTAAAATCTTTATAACATAAATATTTCATAATAATCTTTCTCAAAAATATTTTTACTTATATAAATATAGTAGTAGGGGTTAGATATTAAGTATATCTCTAGATTGTCGAGCTTTAGTCTCATTTCGTATTCAATTGAAATATATATTTTCAAACCGGAAGCTGTGAGGAACTTTGTTTTAAATTATAATGAAAGCGGATGTTCGAAAACAGAACCCACGTACAAAATTCTCAGGCCGTTTAATTACAAACTAATTTCCGACAATTATTAAATTTAAAAAGATTTTTCGTAACATTGAGGTCGACAGGACCGCATTTTTGTGTGCGATGTGTGCGGTGCATACGGGCGCTCGTATCATGGGGCGGCTTCTAGAAATTGCCATTCTGCATCTTCTTAACTAATTTATTGGTTATAATTAATTTGTCTTTTTTTTTCTATATATATGAATTTTTTTTTGTATTGTAAGTATATTTGAAAATGCGTAGTGTTTTGTATACCGTGGAGTGTAAGGTACGAGACCTGCACAAGAAAAGGACTCTTAATATTTAGGAACGGGCACAGAGGGACGAACGATTATTGTGATTGGTGAATCCTCTCGAGAAATGCGTTTGTTAGTTTCCCAATGGAGATGTTGTCACCCCGAGTGTAGTTGACTTATGACACCAGCCAGTATGAACGGTCACTGAGGTTGGGGGTGGTGACATCAGCGCTTGCTGGGTGTAGAAGACTGTTCTTATCTAGTAGCGGCTACATTCTGCGGTAGAAGTAAAAAAAGACACATACTGCTGTGCGTACGCTTTTACGTGTTGTGAAATCTCGGCTCCGTATTGCATTTGTGGTGCAATCTTGAAATCTTAACTTGCTATTGCATTTGTGGTGCAATAAAGGCTCTTGGATTGGTGTTGTGAAATACCAGCCCTCGGCTTGGTTATTGCACGTGTTGTGTAATAATTTATATTTGGTCATGAGAAATATGTTTTATCTCTTTAAATTAATCCACTCTGTAGACACGTCTGATACAGTAGATTTGAGAATGTGATACTGTGAATACATATAATCTGATATAATTATGTACAGAAAAACGGTATCCCAGGATGACATTTTTTCACTTAAGGCTGTGTAAAGTTCTTTTATTTATTACAGCGCGTAAGAGTTGTTTTACCTTCGGGAGGCGTTGTCGAACTGTTTCCAGGAGTTGAAAACCAATAGAGTAGAAGAAACTATCAGTATCGCTCTGGTGAAAGACCACTATTCAGAATCGAAACGTTGCTTGCAATGGCTTTAGCCGAGTTTAGTGACCAGATCTGAATAGCCAGGTATTTCCCCACTCTCTTCTTTCCTGTTTATTTTCCTTACCCACTATCATCAACCTCTTAATATACCCGAATCAGCGTTACCACAGACTCACTGACTCCAGACGGTTGGGAGCAATTGGGACTCTTGCGGTACTCACATTAAAAATCTTGAGCATACAACATAAAGTGATCAAGTAAAAAACACTGTCCTTTGGGATACTAAGATTGAAGTCCTTTACATAGACACAAACTCACAACTTCAGTCTGGATATTTTTTATGTTGAGACATGAAATAAATTTAAAAATCTAATTTATGTAACTGAATCGTCTAAGAAACAAAGTCTTTGACGCTTTTCCGTTGTATGCGTACGCTGTGTATATATGTACAAATACATTTTAATATTAAATAAATCAGACGATGTAATGGGAAGTAATGCAAAATCATGTGTTTGGCTTGAAAATTTGATGGCCTAGAAATATCATAGATGATTTAATTAAATACTGCAACTAGAACACAGCTTGGCCTTTTGTTTAACTGAACATTTTTATGGTTTTTTAAGTTTTTTTAGGAGCCAAAAAAAAATTAAGTGCTAAATCTCCTACTTACGAACCTTTTTTACGATATTATTCTATTGTCCATTGTGACAAATTAAGTTTTTTAGAATATGGCCGTAAAATATTTTAATAATTACGCCTGAACTTTAAAATGAAATAAAACACGCATATTGGTGATGTTTTTTTTTGCGTAAATCGAAACATGCGGCCGGTGTTAAGCGGGAATTTCAACCTTTTCGCCACCTGCATAAGGAGTGCGTGATGCCGTTCGAATTTTGGGAAGTGGATCGCCTTACACCACAAATTATTTTTACATCAACACCAAGCAACATTTGAGGGCTTCCATGGTTGAAGGGTAAGGCTCTCGACTACGAATCCGAAGGTCGCGGGTTCAAATCCCGGCGTGCGCAAGTAAATTTTAATTTTTAATTATTATTTATTTTTATTGAGATTTAAGAACCTCATCGTAATATTTAATCATTGAAGAAGATAATATTAACATAACCTAAATGAAAGATGAAACCGGATAAAAGGACAGAAACTAAAAATATTTCAGTCGCATCTGGGACTCGAACCCAGGTCCTCTGCCTATCCGGGGCAACGCTCAACCGACTTAGCTAATGAGACAAGTTCAATTTGTGTCATCTTCATCGATATCATATCTCAAATTCAAGATTTGTGAATATTATCTTCCATTGTTTAATCTCATATTATTGGCAGCTATTTTTATGTTTCCAAAGTTCTACCCGAACTCAATTGCAAACTTAAACAGTGTCTCGGATTTACATCCGACTTTTTATTTATATGAGACATCTATTGACTTTTTGTAAAAGCCTAAAAAGGACTCGAACCCAGGTGCCAATAATATGAGATTAAACAATGGAAGATAATATTCACAAATCTTGAATTTGAGATATGATATCGATGAAGATGACATAAAATAAAATTGAAATAGCGCAAATTAATTAAATTTTATTTAATTAATTTGCGCTATTTCACAATTGATTGATTTAAAAATAATATACAGTATATTTGCGCACGTTCCAGAGTGGAAGATACTCTTAGTATCGCCCTGGTGAAAGACCACCATTCAGAATTGAAAAGTTGCTTGAAATGGTTTTTAGCCGTGTTTGGTGACCAGATATGAATAGCCAGGTATTTAATCCATCTTCCTCTTCCCCTTCTCCTTCCTCTCCACAATACCTTCAGCCTCACAGCATTCCTCAATTGGGGATGCCATAGTCTCACTGGCTCCAGACGGTTGGGAGCAGTTTATACGCTTGTGCGGTATTCATATATAAAACAAAGCGATTTTCCTTGTCTCAAACTTCATCATGGTAAAATTTAAAACCGTAATGAAACTTGCGATAAGCGAAACCGGTTGGCGTTGATTTGAAGACAAATTAGTGGTTTGAAAAAAAAAGTTTGTTTTATTTAATAAATACGTCGAACCACAAAGTAATTCCCTTCTAAGAAAATATGTTTTAATATATTTATTTTGTTAATTAACTGTATTTTTATTTTCTCGCGGTGGCCCTGGAGGCCGGCTTCCTGCCACAGGATTATTTAAGTAAGCCCTTCGAACTGGACCGGTATTTTTTAATATTTCACGAAGAGGAACGAGTTCCGGTTTGTTTTGGATTTAATCCGAGCGCCGGAGGTAAAGCAGATTAATTACCGAAAAAAATATTTTACCGCGCCCATTTTAAGTACTTCAATCCTTAAATAAATATTTTAACCGTGGAGATCACTAAATAGATAAGCGGATTAAAATGCGCTGTGGGCGTGTTAGTGTGCCTGAAAATTTTTTTTTTTCACTTACTTGTGTGAGATTAAACTAACATTTTTAAATACCGATATTTCCACTTGAACAGATAATCGATTTCATTGGCCTATCTGGGGCCTAGGAATCAAAAAGTTTTGTAAAGTAAATTGGCGATATCAGTTCAATTCGAAGAGATTTTACTTTTTTACGTGATCAGCCCAGAAGAGTCTCAATTGCTCATCCACAGTCGGGGTATGTTGTTAGGCTGAAGGTAGTGGGGATGGGAAGGAGATACAGAAGCCGAAGGTTGGAAAGTACCAGGCTATTCAGATGTGGTCGCCAAACAAGGCTAAAAGTATTTCAAGCAATGCTTCAATTCTGAAAGCTGATTTTTCACCAGGGCGATACTGAAAACATTTACAACTCTTGTAACAAGTTATACCTGTGTCAATGTGGCGCAGTCCATAAATGCTGAAAAGCTGTGCATACCCAAATGAAAATGAACCGTAAGAAGAGTGGCAAATTTGTGATAAAACGTATTTTTCCATAAATTTGATACGGACGCTCATTTATTCAGTTGACCATAGCAGTCATCGGGAGATAAAAATACAATAGCCTTTTTCATATATTAAATGCCGAATTTGAAAAACTGCATACAGCCTTCCTTTGGTCACAGGGAATTTGATCAAAAATTTGTTCCATTTTTAAATCTCTTCTGGTTGGGCCATTTTACACAATACCCCTCTAATTTACACATACCTACTTTTACACATCATTTCATGAACCGCTGTACTTGGGAGTTAATATTGTTGTATATCCATAATCATTCCTACCTTGTTCTGTGTGCTGGTCTTTCTTTCACCATCCGCGCCGCCTGTACAAATTTGACTTCGCTATCGCTATATTAGACCGCCGAGTTACTCAAGTCCGCTCTTTCAACTCGTTACCATAAACGTCCTCCTTGTGAGTGCCGTGAAGATTAACTAAATGAAAAGATAACTGGGTATCAAATACCTTTGGTGAGTCCTTTCTCTTTACCTTGAAACATATTTTCTCCTTGGTGCAGCGGTCAATCACATATCATACAACGGCTCTTCGAAAAATACATAAAATTACACAGCATCTTCTATTATATTTAGATTTTTTGTAGTGATTCGTTTTTCTTAAGATAGGCATAGCTTTTCAGCCTTTATGGACTGTACGCCACTGCCCTTGACCTCTCCACCCATCGCCTTGCACCGCAGTGGGATTTATGATCCATCACTTCTGGATGCACTGACCCCAGATTCCTATCCATCCCTCATACCTTTTACCTTCCCAGAACTTCCTCTCTTGAATATATGAAAAAATATGTATTTTAGCATTTAGTTTGCTTCTTTGTTTTTAGGTAGATTCCCACATTACTCCATGTTTAACTTTACTGATTCCGGGCACCGTCAAGTCGCTTTGTCGTATGTTTGCAATTTATTTTCAAAATATCGTCGCAGGAAAGAAATATTGCTGTAACAGCCAAGGCCACTTAAAAAGTAGCTGCAGAATTTTGAGGCATATATATCGATTAAAAAACGTAGTATTGACAAAATGAAGACTTTTTCCAACGTCGTACAGTTCTTGTTTTTCATTGTTGAGTCACGAGACCCAGATAGATCGACGCAGAAAAAAAAACCGCTCTGGAATGATGTATACATAGCAGTTTTGTGGGTAGTGGTGGTTAAATCAGTATTGCTTCCTGCGATGATATATACATTGCCCATGGAATGGTGTACATATTAAGCCTAAACATTTTTCTCTCTCCAAATAAGCTCAGGAATCGCTGGCGGGTACGTCCTGTCATGTTACACCCTGTATAATGATCGTCAATATTATTATTACAAATTCTACTTTTCCAACTTTTCGAAAACTAAGTTAGTTTGGACAAAAGGCGGCAGACTGTTTCGAATAGGTTCGAAAATTCGATGAACATTTTCTACTCCGGATGAAGTCTTATTATATGCACTTAAACCCTTTCATACTAGATTAAAACTAACAGTGATAAAACAGATTTAGTCCTTGTGAATTTTTTTGGTGTGGTTTTAAATTAATTTTTTCAATACCTTCTATTTTACATATCGAGTAGATAATATATTAGATCTCTAGGGGCGAATCTTATACTGCATACCAAAAATACAACGTAATTTTTTTTCTACATATACATTAGTCAATAAAAAAACACATTCAAATCTAACATTAAAAAAAAAACAATTCAAATTTTGGGAAGTCGAGATTGAACACAAAAATCAAGTTAATTGTGTAAAATTTTTACATGCAAATACAACCGGTTTACAATTAGATAAATTAGAAATTTTCGAAATCGGAAAAAGCGTTAATAGTGAATTAAATTTAACAAATAATTAAATATCTTTTAAAAATAGTTTTCCCTTGAATTTATTTTCATATTATTATTAATAATAAAATTAATTTCTAATATAAATTAACTACTTTCCCAATATAATCAATTTTTGTTTATGTTTACAATTTGTCTATTCTTACATTATTGTGTTATTATTTTTATCATTTGTCTATAGTTGAAATTACTTTTTAGTATTTATGTATTCTTGACGATGAAAGCATCGTTTTCGAAACATGTAGATATCAATGTACATTTATAAAGTGGTAAATACTAAGTATATTTTTTAATTCATTTATTAACAATGACGCCACAAAGTGAATACAAATCCTTTGAAGAAATTGTACAAAAATCACCTGTTAAAATATAAACATGGCTACCGCCTGAACGAGTAGCTAAAAGCCAATGCCCAAAATTGAAAAACGAAAACAGACAAAAATAATTAATTACAGATAAGAAGGAAAACATCCTGATATTTACGTATTTTAAATAATGGTGACAACCGTGGGTTTGCACCATATCGACCAAGTATCGATGGTTTTCAAGTGTAATCAATGCGATTAGAATCCATTCAATCCATCCGATTTACATAAGACTTCCGACTTCCAGACTCCCAGGCCCCAGACATTTCTCAGTCTGTTACAATAATTTCGGTTGTGATGCGAGTACATAACTGTACGTAACACTCCAATTTATAAATGATATGGCTCAAAATAAAATAATCGATTAAACTGGGAATTTAGCACCAGCGGCGACATTTATTGATTTTTGTAGTAAATTTGTTATATTATTAGTGTGCAACAGGATTTAGTTTTGAACATCTTTATAAATATTTACAAATTACATAAATTATACAAGTAATTTTGTTTAAAAATGATAATATTGTTAGGGAGCAATCATATACTTGAGTCGGGTCATAATACGTTTGGGAGATGTATGAATGTGAATGAAGCAAGGAGTGTATGCCAAGACACTTTGCCAACCCCTGCAGAAATTGCGTGATCCTTAGTTAGTTTACCAGTTTTTTTAATTCAGATTTTTCTAATATATTTTAATGCAGAGTAACAAAACCCGATTTTCCCCCCGCCTAGCAACACTGGCATCATGATAGCTGGCAACTTTGTATGGATTAGAGACAATGGGCCTGATTGGTTGACGCCTAGTAATTAATTACACCGTTTAAGAGATGGCGCTTTGCAGATTCCAAATTCCAAATTCGAAAATGGCGACCCACAGGGGTGGACCAATCCCGCGGGCTGTTAATCTGAATAATTTCACATATTTTAAAATTGAAAGTATTTTTCAAATTTCGTTCAAGCGCCGTTTAGTTTTCGACGGCCTCTGTGGTCGAGGAGTAAAGCTCTCGACTACGAACCTGAAGGTCGCCGGTTTAAATCCCGGCGTGCGCATGTAAATTTCATTTAATTAATTTGAAATAATATGTAGTACATTTACGAACGTTGCAGAGTGGAACGATACGACTTTCACCAGGCGATACCGATAGTGTCTACAGCTCTGGAACGAATCCCAAATATACTACATATTACTTTTAATTGATAAATTGTGATATAACACAATTTAATCAAATAATATTTAATTGCTCACGCCGGAATTTGAACCCGCGACCTCCGGATTCATAGCAAAGGATCGTAACCACCCAACCAAGCATACCGTTAGTACTTATTGCAACAATGTACCTTTCAATGTTATGATTGTAATTGAAGCTTGCTCCAAAAATGAATCTGTGAATGAGTATTTTGTGCGGATTTTTATTCGAAAAATTTATGCAATCGGTGAAATACACTTTTTCTCCTCTTTTTTTTTTTAAAGAATGGCAAAACATTCCTGTGTTACGAATAACCTAAAAATATTTTGATTTATCGAAGGAAGCAATCACTTTGTGGCTTGACATTATAATTTAAATGAAAAATGCTTTGTTTTAAGCCACTTTATTTTATTTATATATATTTCTGCATTCGAACTTTGAGTCCAACTGAAAACGGTCGAATGCAGAAATATGTACAACTAAAATAAGGTGGCTTAAAAGCAAACACTTTTCATTTAAAATATTTCAATTCCTTCTCCTACAACGTAATAGTGGGAAAATATTTCTTGGGCAATGATGATGGAGGACTTGCAGAGGAATTGGACCCATGACGCCTGGGCGAAACTCAAAGCTTTTGTCAACTCAGCCTTTAACCGGACCAAAATTATTAAAACCAATTTCACCATTTTGAAAAGTTTTTTGGTACAAGTTTTCGGATTAATTTATTTCAATCACTTACCCCGGCCCTGGTTTCCTCGCTGAATAATTTATGGGGATCGAGAGTTTGGATTCCACAAAGTAGGAATTTAAGGCGTCGAGAGAAACGATTATTAAAAACGGTCAGTCCATTTTTTAATTAAAATACTTCGAATTGGAAAACGAAATGAGGGAATAAAAATTTAAATACTTATGTTAAAGATTGGTCGAAGAAAAATATACATTTTATGTGAATACCGCACAAGAGTCCCAACATCCCAACATTTGTACAGCGCTAATGAGGTGATTTTTCACAAAAACGGCGCTTTTACTGTAAGGGGCTCTGAGAAAAATAATTTTCTTCTAGGCCTATATCATATTTGGGGATGCTGTGTGGAGGGTATTTTAGAGGACAGGAAGGAGTGAACTCATTGTAGGAGGGAAGAAACATAGTGGGCGGCAGATCATTCCACAGCCGAGCTGTTGAACACGTGAAAGAGTCGTAAAAACGATCCGTTCTCATGTCACAAATGTCAATCATGTGCAAATGATGGGCGCGCGTTTGGCGTGCTTCCCGACTATCCACCGGTGTCGATTATCAAATTATTATTTTTATTCCGGAGTCAGTGGGACTGTGTCACCCCCATTTAAGGTATGTCGTGAAGAATCTGGCTAATCAGACCTATTCACTAAACGCGGCTTTAAAGACATTTCAAGCAAATGAATCGATTATAACAGTATATCTTTTACCAGCGCGATACTGAGAGCATCTACTTATCCAAGTGGCTCGAAGTAATTAGGACTCTTTGAAATGTCATTAAAAATAAATGTTTCAGCTTCTTTTGCGTGAAACTTTCTTATCTCGGCCTTCACTTTAGTTTCTCCTCCGAAACACAAAGCAATATCAAAGTTTCTTCACCGATCTGTATCCCAGTTCTACTTGTTCACATCTAAGTAAATGATATTTGAAGTTGGCGTTATCGAATAAGTTAGTAGCGATTTCTTGTCAAACACAATCTTTACAACTTTATCTTCTCCACGTCTTATGAATCCAGACAGTGGCAAAGTAAGTGCAGATATCGCGACTCATTAAATGTTCTATTATTACTTACAGACTAATTATTTGACATGTGGAGAAAGTTAGTTTCATTACAGTAACTAGTATAATTCTCTATTGTTTGCAAAGTAGATTGTTACTCTAATTCCTTTTTAATTTAGGAGAATGATTTTTTTAACTCAAAAAGTAGCGGCGATAAATTGATAATATCCATATATTAATACTCTCATTTCATTGGCGGAGTTATTTTTAAAAATGTTCGATTTTGACTCGCGTTCTCCCACATCTCGCTCTGCAGCTGGGTCGATTTCTGCGTGAACCATATTTGGGAAGCCTCGGAGTACATTTTTTAAAAATCATTCATTTAATTGATTTTTTCATACATTCCTCACATTTGTAAGGTAGATATTTGCTTGAACTCCATAAAGTTCCCCAATTTGGGTAGGTTTGAGTGGCAATCTTAAAAATATTACTTAAACATTGTAAAACAATTTAACACAATTTTGCTTCTGTTTAACTAAGTTTTCACTTAAAATTCAGGCATATCGCACATGCAAAAAATTAAGGACTACTTCGCACTTTGTATTTGCCATTTTGAGAGATTTATAAAAGAAACATTTTTATTTGTGCGCCTAGCGGAGTGAATGTGAACTACACAAATAATGATTGAATATTTTCCCAAATCAACGTTTATTTATTGTAGTTATATTAAATGAGAAAGTATTTGTATATATAGTGAATATAAAAAAAAATTAAATTTATTGAGTTCTTGTATATTATTCCGGGTTTTTTACAAATTGTTCAAAGGTGAGTGAGAAAAATTCATTTGTGAAAATGCAGTTAAAAAAATACACAAGTAATAGAAAAATTAAAAAAAAAAAAAAATTGTTGAACAAAGGAACAACGAAGGAATAAACAGAGGATTAAAGAAAATATCAGAAGCGAATAGTTTTGTATCCATCACAATTCTGCTACACAAATCTTAACTCAATTCCAATATAAAATACATAAATTTGTTTTAAATCACTTCAATATATTGATCGACCGGTTTCGTAAGTACCCTTCCTTCGTCAGGACAATATAAATTATAATTTTTTTTTTTGTCTGACATCTCATAAAAGCACATACAGGGGAACTATAACGCGACCCGGTCGGGCAACGTTGTGAGGCGGCATAAGGAGGGGGCTGTAGGAAAGGATCTGTTAATGCGGGCTTTGAAGAGGCCCGGATTAAATGTAGGAGGAAAGACATATGCTGGTAGCTCGTTCCACATACGAGTCGATTTACGCAAAAACGATTCGGTGAAACGACCCGTTCTCATGAAGCCAACATCAACTGTGAACGGTTGTTCCGCTCGTGTCCGTCGAGTTTCAAAGGCTGCTAGCACCTTCGGGCATGCTCCATTGGAATATCTGTAAAACAGACTCAGTGTACCTATATTGCGTCTGTGGATTATAGATATCATATTAGATATTTATTAAACAATCATTTTTCAGAGTTTGCCAATCAACTCATTTCAACCGATCATATTTTTAATAAAGTTACACGGGTTCAAATTCTTCACCGAATAATAAAGGGAAAAAATAGATAACTTAGAAGCACTTTAAATTAGAAAAGCCCTAAATATTAATTAAAGATATTGAATAACCAAGAAAATTTACCTTATAATCCTATTCTAGATATTTTTCCAATGAACCGCTCTATTCCGCCTGAAAAACCCCTAATTACCCCTTCCCCCTTGGTTGCCTCCTATTCCAACACCCGAATATGTCTATAGTATCTCTGTCCATAGAGGGATATTATTTGAGTCACCGTTCCTAGCAGAATCATTCTAAAAAGTTGATCACGCGCGTGAAATACGAAGAGGGGTGAAGCGGCTGTCGATGTAGCCCGAATCCTTCCGACCGTGAACGAACGGAATGAACTGCCGGCCTATGGAGCATTTCTTACCGGCGGCGCGTACCGATTTAATTTTTTCAGCAATAAAAAGGCAAATTTACAGCATTTTGATTATGGTAAAACCGATGAATGGTTACACAATTGCTTTTTACATTTTTTCCAGAACGACTTGTGCAGTCGTGCAAGCATTTTGCATTAATCTTTGGAGATCCATACCCGGCGAGCGCTTGTAATCGACTGAAGCCCGTGTTATCTCAATATAGCCAATTGGCCTCATTTAAGTGGCCCATATTTCAAAGGTTGATGTTTACTCCATTTGTATACCTCGATGTGTCTGTTACTATTTTGTATCCTATGTGTGTTTTAATATTGTCCCGAGGAAGGAAGTGTACTTCCAAAACAGGTCGATCAAAAATTAAATTGAAGTGGTATAAAATAAATTTATTTGTTCGTACTGCAATTATGGCAAGCCACAAAGTAAATACTTTTTACGAACACTCTAGAATAGATGTTCTACAGAACGTTCCTGACCACAGCTAAAACTAATCGTACAATTTATTAATTAACTTTTGTAAGGTAAGGGTGTGTACTATTCCCAAAACATGAAAATCGTTCTAGTAACAAAACTAGGCTTGCGCAGAGACATGCTTTTTTTATTGCTCCTAAAATTTTTAATTTTCTATTTACAGAATGTAAGTGTCCAAACATATCATCTTTAAACACATATAAAAATGAAATAAAAAAAACTGGATTAAAACCAAAGATATCAACCCTTTCCTGCTATAACTGTATATTTTCCCCACTTTTCTTTCTTTGTTTTTCGATTTGTTTTCTTATCTAACTTAAAATCTTTTATTTAACTTACCTAAAACCAATATACTGCAACTAACTGATACCAGGTATACCCACGCACTGGCCTTGCCTATGTGGGATTTTTTGTTTTATATACTTTACACATAGGTTGTTCAGATGTATTTATAATTTAATGTTAAAAGAAATAAAACAAAATGTTTATAATCATTGTACCTTATTTGTGTGAATGTATGTTTCAAAAAATGAATTAATAAATAAAAAAAAAATGCTTTTTCGATTACTCAGTGATTGGTCTGATTTGTTTCAAATTCGTTGTTTGATCGTACCCGTGTTACGTTTTACCAATAAGAATAAATATTTTGTCAACGTCGTATTGGCTTCCTTTGCAGAACTTTAATTGGTTTCAAGTATTTAGATTGCATTAGAATGCTCTACCCTTCGTTAGTTAGAAATCAAGTGGAGAATAATTTACCAATTTGGTCTCCTTTGTATACAGTACACTCTAACAACATTGAACGGATTCAGTCCAAATTTCTTAGGTATGTAAATTTTATTCTAATTGAAAATACAAACTACACATACCAATACAACACATAAACTATAAATTCTTGCTAAACACACTCAAAATACATACTTTAGAAAACAGAAGAAAAATAACAGACTTAACTTTTTTATTTAAAATTATTTATTGTGTATTAGACTGTTGTGAACTCCTGCAACTAATCAATTTCAAAGTACCTCATCGACAAACTCGGCAAAATATGTTATTCTGCAACAATAATTCTGGGACAAACTACCAAATGCATGTACCCATTTTTCGTCTACATATACTTGGAAATAAATTCACCTCTGCTATAGATATATTTAACAAAAGTTTACCCATGTTTAAAAGATACCTGAACGATATTTTTATGTTGCAAGAATTATAAGAGCATCGCATAAGAGCTGTTGTTTAATTATTATTTTTTTATATATATTATCTTTGTACTCATCTACAATCCAAAAACTTGTTCCTCTTTTTTTCTTTCTAGGTATCATATACTATATTATGTATTATGCAATTGTATACATTTTTACACCATCCGAAATATAAAAACACAATGATTTTTTTCCACAATGTCATGCACTCATATAAGAGTATTATATTATGCACTTGTGTATTTTATAAAAAAAAGTAGTATCTAAAAATTAAAAACCTTTCCCTTTGTAACTTCTCTGTGGCATGCACTTATACATTATTATACCTTCATATATATTATAAATATGTTACACTTATATACTAACTATGCATCATGTTATTTTTTTGTAAAGTTCTGTACACATAATCATTTTAATGTTAAAATATGTAAAAGCCCTTTGGGGCGTTAATGAATAAATAAATAAATAAATAAAATATTAATATGATGAATTGATTGCATCTGATTACTCTGTCTGACAGGAGAATTATTTCAGACCTAGTTGTATTATATATAATCATTAACAAATTATTTGACAGCCCGGCCATCGTCACCACTATTAAATTAAATGTACCGACGAGGAACACAAGACAAATTGTAACATTTTTCTGCAACGCGTACACAACCAACTATCAGTCTCATTCATTAACCAGTAGGATGCATGATCTGGGCGACTAGTTTGGAGGTATTGTTGATATATTTGCTAACTCCATTTATAAAGTAAAGCGTCATCTATACCAGTACTTTGATGAATTCTATAATACAACAAGTATTGTAACTTGGATAATGTAGCCTTAAGAGGAACGGCTGTGCTACCTGTTACATACAAAACTTAATTTTGGATTTGAGGCCAAAATACCCACCTAAACTGAATGATATTTTTTCTAATTAAAGGTGTAGTGAATAATAGAAGTTTTTTTTATTTTATTTTATTTTTTTATTTTAAATTATGAAATATAGGCCATTGAGGAAATCGATTTATCATGATTTTAGGGGCAAAGCCTGCAGTTATTTGCGGGTTAATGGTAATTGTCATATTTGCCATGTAAATATGATTACATAAAAAAATGGTTTATCGAGCTCGATTTTTTAAATTATGTACGGAAAACTTGTGTTCCAGCGTAATTTAGTCGTTTTTAATTAAAATTTTGGTCCATCATAATGCTTATTTTAACACTTTTTAATTTTATAATATTTTCATGGTATACGAGGTATTTTTTTTATTTAATCACCAATAGCTAAATATTTGCTAAACCTTTTGATTAAAAGATCATTCGGTTTGGGTGAGAATTTTGCTCTCAAATCTAAAATTCAGTTTTGTACGGAACAGGTCGCACAACCGTTAATATTAATGAATTGTGTTATTTTATTTCAGAAACAAATAGCACATGTATAAAATGAGTGGCCTACAAATTAAAAGGTATTAAAAAATTATTACAAGGATCGGTACCAATGACATGTCTCTATGTAATATCTAGTAAATGGTTATATACATTTTACCGGTATTTTATGGTAATGGTAAAAAGGTACATGTAAAAAGTGTATAGCGTAGAAGTGTATGTGTTAATGTCTCTTTGTATGTGTGTGTGTGTGTGTGTGTGTGAGCGTGTATGTGTACCTATGTGTCTGAATAGTGCGATGTGCTGTAGAGTTGTGATTGCGCATTGATGTTACGAGTATTATTTTTCTTAAATGATTATAATATTGTCTCAGTTTTTTGTTGCTGTTAAACGTTTTTAAAAAATGTTCATTACTTTATGGTTTAAAAAGTTCTAAAATCAATGTAAAAACCAAATGGGCGTATAATTAAATAAATAAATTAACATAAATTTCTTCCCCGTGTCCTATTTAGGAACTCATCGCTTCGACAAAGCGCCACCGGAGTCCCCGTTCTATACTACTTTAGCGGACCTAGCCATTTCTCGCTCAGCCTCTGGAGTTTTTTTCCCAAACTTTTTTTTTTGTGTTTCCAAAATAGCGCATCAAGTGCAGATATATATTTTTGAACGTGTTCACGCTTATGATGATATTCTTGAACACATACCGGAGAAAAGTAATAATATGAAAAAGGTGATTTAATGAAATATTTAAAAGAATATTCAGAATTTTATACTGAACTCAAATAATGCTAACAATGGGGAAATCTTTCCCTCCTCTGACTTAGTGATACTTCGGGGAAGGTAAAAAAAAAAATACTCAACTGTACGGTATTTACGCTAAACACACAACCCCCTTTCACAAAAAAGGCTTTGTGAAATTAATGAGGGATTATATTGTATTTTATACATAGGCCAAGCGAACGAACATACCAGAATTAAAGCAAAATCTCTATCCAAATACGCACGGATTCACTTCGTGATTTTTTCGCTTTGTTCGTCTTCTATTCTCGATTTTTCCCGGGGTCATTTGTGTAAATTTGTAATATCGTCATTCAAAACATGACGATGATTTCTAAGTTTTTCCTTTTTATGAATAGTAGGTATGATTTAACAGTTTTTGTTCATACGATATGAATGTACCACCGCAGCAAGGAGCACTCTTGTCCCGGTGCGACCGGTACGCCAGGGGGAACTGATTTGTTAGGACTTGGAACACGTGATCTGTAGATGGGAAGGAGGTTGGAGTTTAATCGACCGGTATACAAGCAAACTTGAGCCAATATTAAAATGAGAGGAATAAAATAATGGAATAAGCATTTTTTGCATTTTCTTTCCTCTTCTTGTTTCTTCTTGCTTTTATTTTTTTTCTTGCCCTTTCTTGGATATTCTTGGTGCTTCTTGCTTCATCTATGACTCTTTTATGATGTTCTTGTCTTCCCTTGCTCTTCTTTCCTCTTTATGCTTCTAATTGTCTCTTCTTACCTCTTTTTGGCTATCTGGTCTCTTCTCTCCTTTTCTTTGGTCATACGATAAATATCTTCTAAACACTTGTAGGTTACTATATCTGTTCAGGATATTTTAAGGATGCTTATATGTACCCACATTTCAAAGGATCCTATCTCCTGTGTTAATGCTTGGGCCAGTGTCCAAGTTTCCACGTCGAACAGAAGAATAGAGAAATCGTGGAACGAACCATCGTTATTTTAGAATCCTTTACAAACAAAGAAAATCATGAAAAGTTTGATTAGGTACAGATTTGAAATAAAACTGTTGACAAGCTACTTAAAAAAATTCCACTCCTATGCCCCAGACAGGCCAAGGAATTATATGATGTGTTCAAGTAGTTAGTTTTCACACAAAATTATGTACAAGGACATTAATAGACAACAAAAGTAACTAACGTGTCAAAAGAACTAAATTGGCCAACAGTGAAACAGATGCTGACATTGAACGCAATGATATGTATACTTTAAATAAATAAGAACCTGTTACTAAAATACTTAGTTTTCACACAAAATTATGTACAAGGACATTAATAGACAACAAAAGGATGACCAATGAAATCAGACTACCAAAAAAGAACACAGCCAATTCGCAACACGAAATTTAATAATGCGCTGCCGGAAACCATCAAAATTATACCAATGAATCAATTAAAAATGGATTGTGAGAACAACATTAAGTTAAGTTAGATAAAATTCAATAGTTTCAATGTTATAATAAGTATTTTTTAAACATAAATGTACAAATAACTAAAGTAAAATAAATAAATAACTGAAATTTTGCCTTGATTTGCCTTTACATATTGTTTTCCAGAATAACTTAATCGTCTAATTGTTGTTAATGTGTTTTTTTTTCCAAAAGTATTGTTGTTTTTTTAATATGGAGTATGATGTGAATAAGAAATATTACGAATTTCGGAAGGATATTTATAAATCTATATATACAGATTATGTTAATACATATAAGGCGAAAACGCACCCGTAGTGTACTGATGTTCTATGGTTCCATAAATTGTTGAAAAAGTATATCTTGTATGCGCCTTAGTTGCAATTATAGTATCACATACTTTTAGCCTTCTATTTTTAAGTAACTATCGTGTACAACAACACAAACATTATCTATATTACATTCTTGATGTTCTTTTATTTTCTATTAAATTATTTTTTCACTATTGTCGTTAGATGGCGGTGCTCCCTAACTCAAACACGAGATCTATTTCCCTATTGAGTTGGGCACTTTTTGTTAAATAAATTTATACTTTTTTTTGTAATTAGCTATTAAGATATATCTGTAGTATTAAATATTTTATATGTATTATATTAAATAAAAAAAATTCTACGTACTAATCACGTAAACTTAGTAACTTTGATGTAATAAAGTAATTGGAAGAATATACAAAGGCATGCACCAAAATGTTCTCAGACAGTGTAGAATTAGAAGTAATGAGGTTTGTGTAATTACATTTTTTGGATCCTTGAGGCAATAAAGTTTATTTAGAAATTGACATCTAAAATCTGTACTTAGAAAAATGAACGCATTTTGTTAGGTTAGGTTAGGTTCTCGTATATTTTCTGATAATGCTGAAGGCTGCGCATCTTAGAGTGTACATGATTAGTCCACAATGGTGCTGGTGTAATATATTTTACGGATAACCTCTAGCTCAGCGGTCGCCAAACTTTAGGCCCCCACAGATCACTAAATTCATCATTTTAAATCGTACGAACTAAAATGATATTTTAAAGTGTTAAATATATTTGAAAAAAAGTGGATCAAAGAACACATAATCTTCACCTGATAGTTAAAAGAACAAATTCGTTAATTGTAGCCAAATTATAAAAGCTTTATTAATAAAACAAAAAGAAAAGTTAAAAAATAGAAATGGTATAACTATTTTAAACTTTTACGGCCGTCTTTCCCAATTTTTCGAATCATCAATCCGAGGCAAGTATTTGGTTGACCATTCGCTCGGTTTGCCCGTTTCCACGCATTTTAATCCTAAATTGTATTTGGAGGTGCCCGTCCACTTACGGTGAGTATAAAATAGTGCCCGCCCACTTTTCAGACAATAAAATTATATCAAAGTAAAATAAATCAATGTTAAATTAACATAGGTGGGTAAATATTGTATTTATTATGAATGCATATCATTTGATTTAAAATCTAATACATAAACCAACATTTTATACATCACAAAAGTATGCGTTAAAAAAATGTTGAAAATTAAATGTTAGCTTGACTTTTGGTAATGCTGCGATAGCACATTTTTCGTTTCATACATTTGAAATTTGACGTTTCTCCTCCGTGAAAAAACTTGACAAAATGTAGCTTATTATAAGTAAAATATGTTATGTTCTCTTCAGTTTTATTTAAAACATTAAAAAAAACATGTTTTAACATTCGTAAACGTAAATAAATCTATTTCATTCAATATTTGAATCACGTAAAATCGCCAAACATAAATGGCATTTGGCATTTCGGTGAAATTTTTTTCACCCTGTTAATACTTTTTGTAACAAGTCCTCTGTTGAACTTAATCCACAAAAAGCGATATCCTACATTGATCGTAAATTTGATCGAGAATTTCGTTAGGAATAGCGTATTTATGCATTTGAATAGTGTTGAGGCGTAATTTAGGCTCATCAGTTGCTAAATGGAGGTTGAGAAGAACGGCCGTTATCATTTTATATTTATGGTGTGATGGATGTTCCGGGTTGCTTGAAATAAGATTATGGATGACTCCAATGATGTAACTGCGAGACGGAGAACTGTATTTATTTTAACCAATACCGTGCTTTGATTGCTGTGACAGATGTAAAGGCCTTTTCGCACAAATAATTTGCGGAGAATTGAATCAGAAATTTCATCACCTTTTCACTAACCATTGGATATTCACTTTTTATGGAAATCCAAAACTGAAGTCCTGATAAGGATGAATGAAATTTAGCTTAAGAGCGTTGTTAGACGATAGGTCGATGAGGCTTTCTTTAAGATGATTGCTTAACCGCCCTACCTATACGAACGTACGTGATACGGCCGCTATACTATCGCCCGAACGCAGCAAGCCGTATCTCGTACGTTCAGGAACAAAAAAAAAAACTATCCCCGAAACCCACAAAACATTCATATACGTCAAGTTTGTTCCTGCGTCATCTCATTTATTATTTTGAGGTCAGCCGAAGCTAACGGATGTTTTCGCGTATTTTCATCACTCCCATACCAGTTACGTCACTAGTCAGTGGTACTGTACACACTTTACATAAAACCCGATGTTTTTTTACGTACTTTTTGAACAATAACCCAAAGGAAGGGCGGTTAAATTACTATCTGTACTGATAAACCACGCCTTTTTAACGCAGGGTAAGGGAAATGCGTCTGCACATTGTTTTTTTCTAGTTATAGCTATGCGTCTTAGGAGATTGAGATGATTTCACGCATCTTGCATCGTTCCCATGCAAGTCACTTATTTTTCCGTGTTGGTTTGCTGTGAATTAAAAAATGCAAATAATCTTAACGTTTTTCTCGCGGACCACCACTTTGACGACCGCTGCTCTAGTTGAGATATTCGCAATTGCCGCGTAATAAGAGAGTATGCTTTCAGAAACTTCGGCGGGCAATTAAGATTTGAATGTATACGCGATTAGTGCGCACCTCTGTGTTCTAACACTGTAGACTTTAAATGTACGCGACACGTCCACAACACAACACTTCTGTCTGTTAATCTCTTCAGTGGTTATAAACAACTTATGAAATCGTTTTAAAAGGCTGGATTTCACGAGGGGTAAAACACCCCCCAAACTCCTTGCGTCATATTATTTGGTCTACCGAACCCCTCATATTGTGATAATGTTTATACTCCTTCCGTTCGACTTGCCTCTTTGATAATATTGAGCGCGTTATGCCACTGGGTCTAACGAGTCTGGCGTTCCGGCTAACCGGGCCCAGACTTAGAGTTTTCTGGTCAAAGTAGGGATTTGATAATCTGCGAAATTTTTATTAATTATTCATCCTATCCATACAATCTCAATGGTTATGGTACTGTGCCCGTCTCACAAGGAGAACCTAACCTACAAAGTTTACAAAGTTTACAAAGTTTGCAAAGCTTACAAAGTTTACAAAGTTTACAATTTTTACATAGTTTACAATCTTTACAATGTATAGAAATTTTTGAAATTTTACATAGTTTACAAAGTTTACAAAGTTTACAAAGTTTACAAAGTATACAAAGTTAACATAGTTTACAAAGTGTACGAAGTTTACAAAGTTTATAAATTATACAAAGTTTACAAAGTATATACATTTTACAAAGTTTACTAGTTTTTACAATCTCAATGGTTATGGTACTGTGTCCGTCTCACTAGGAGAACCTAATCTACAAAGTTTACAAATTTTACAAATTTTACATGGTTTACAAAATTTAGAGTCCCGTTGACCCTGCACAAATCTCGAGTGGGCCCCACTATAGAATTTGGCAGCCACTTCTGGTCTGGGGCCCCAAAAGTAAATGAAAAAACCCATCACTCCGTGCAGAAATGGGAGGTCCGTTTGATAGATTAACCTATTTTAATAAACGGAATGCAATCTTTGGAGTACATATGTCAATACAACGTGGAAGTGCTGTCCTCGTTCTACAGGCATTTCAATGGAAGATACTCCAAAGAACTAGCGTCATTTATCCTTTCGGCACCGGTGAACAGTCAGAAAACACGACAAACGCGCATCAAACCATTGTATACGGTAGACAGTTTTGTGACATGAGAACGGGTCGTTTCTACGACTCGTTCTTGTGTTTAAAAGCTCGGCTGTGGAATGATTTGCCCGCCTCCATGTTTCTTCCCTCCTAACATATTACATTTAGGTCTTCAATGTGAAATGAGTGAACTGTGCAGAAATAACAAAATGGAGGAAGGAATCACTGTTTTTGGAATGGTACGAAACGAAGCATAACGCTGGGCGAAGAAGCTAGTAGAATCGTATTTCACCACACTGAAAATTATGGAAACGATAAATAAAATTGTTAATAACAATAACAGGAATAAAATAAACATACAATAGCAAAAAAACAAAACAACGAAAAGAAAAAAATAGTAAGAACAGAAACAAGGATGAACTAGTTCGCTTTTTTAACAGTAAAACCGTTATTATAAAGCTTTATAGCAGATGATGAAAATGACTACGCCCTGTAAGCTGCGCAAATTTCCTGCCACCATTTGCGAGTTTTAACGTTTTTTTTTAAATTTTTATACAACAATAATACCACACGAGTTCCAACTGTTCAATAGTAACCAGAGCCAGTAGAGCTATGGCATTCCTATTTCCATTTGAGGTATTTTGTGATGTTGAAGATTGTGGGGAAGAGAAGGAGATGAGAAAAAGGAAAGTGGGGAAGTACCTGGCCGATGAATGATGGTCTTTTACCAGGGCGATTACTGATACGATTGAACGCAAAGGTTTTCTGATTCGTGGTTTCTGATTGATAAAATAAACAAATATGAATAAATAGGCAACAAATGCGGCCCTGTTGAAATCATCGTAAAATTCCGGAAAACACTGAAAACAGACCGCCTGCGCCGCCCTATGCCATCGCATCGCACAGCCATTATAAACGCTATACATCCGATAAATAATGGGAAAGTTGGGAAAATTGACGGAATTCACAGTATTCACACCTTCGCACGCCCGTAGCATCCCGCCCAAATTGGAACTGTTCTACTTTGGGTCAAATAAATTAAGTATTCATTTTTGTTTAACCCTTTCTTGCCGGTGCTGTCAATTGAGTTTACACGCCTTTGATTATTTTAATATCTCTGTGAATAAACAAAACAGAGAGTTCATATTTTATTCGTAGGTGTTCCTCAGCAATACATTTATGTATCGGGTAAAATAGTTGATAGTACACAACTGCAGACCCTGTAAAAATCGCGAGTACGCCCCACTGTAGAATTTGGCAGCCACCTCTGGTCGGGAGACCCAAAATATCTTGAAAAAAAAACCCTTGATTCTGTGCAGAAACGGGCGGTTCGTTTGATAGATACGCCTATCTTAACAAACGGATTGCAATCTTTGGAGCACAGACGTCAAGTAGGAATGCTGTCATTGTTCTACCGGTATTTAAATGGAAGATGCTCTGAGGAACTAGGTGCACGGTCGGGAAACACGACAAACTCGCGCCTAATATTTGAACACGATTGATATTTGTCACATGAGAAAGGGTAGTTTCTACGACTCGTTCTTGCGTTCAACAGCTCGGCTGTGGAATGATCTGCCGGCCTCTATGAATCCTCCCTCCTACAACATGCGTCTCTTCAAAACTCAGGTTCACTCCTTCCTATCTATCTTCCTATCTAAAATACCCTCCACACAGCATCCCCAAATATGATATAGGCCTTGAAGGAAGTATTTATCGAACGCAACAAAAAAAAGAAGTTACGTAGAAAATCGGGAAAAAAACAGTCAAAATATACGTATATCTGCGCGCGTTGCTAACTTGCGGAGTGGTGCGAGTGAGCGAGAAGGTACCGGGTTTAGTTCGCCGCACTACGATGTGCTGTCAGCGGACTGCAGGCAGCAATGGAAGTAAAATGCGTTTTATGCGTGGCTGATGTTTTTTCCCTGTGTACAGAACTTTTGCAAAATATTTTTTTTTTTTTATATACACATTCATGCATGTACATTATTAATAAATTAATTATATAAGTAACAAATAAAAACTCTAAATGTGTACATTTCATACTGAGTAATATATAGTACCGAACATCGCGTAATTTTCTAGAACCGGAAGGAATGTTTATAGTGACATTTGTGAACATCACTGTTTCGATAGCTATGAAAGAATCCTAAATTCTGGACTGGCGGCGAAGTTAATCTGGCGAACAAGATGAGAAAAAAAAACGAATGAATGAAGGACTGAAAGAAACACAGGAGGATGCCACGGAAATTGAATAGGCCTACTTTGTTCGTGGATATCCTCAGCGCTTAAATTCACTTCACTGAAACTTCACTAATCCAGAATTGGCCAGCTGCTCTGATGTCGCGGCGGTGAACTTCCTTGTCATCCCGCGACCAGCCTTGAGATCAAACTGACGGCACTATCTCCTTCCAGTGACATTAAGGGGGGGAAGGAGGTAGGTAGATAATAATTATGCATTTAAGGCTGCTTTCTGACGGCCCGGTGAGGAACGAACTTTTTACTCGCTACTGGAGACACTGCGCAGAAAAGTCCCACAATAGACTGCGTTGCAAACCGTTACCTCACTTTAGCAAACTTGATTTTTCTGCTCAGTGTCTCCAGTAGCGAGTGAAAAGTTCGTTCCTCACCGGACCGTCAGAGAGCAGCCTAAGATGCCGAAACAATCACTGAAGAGATTTATTTATTTATTTATATTGGCTGACGTATTGCCAATCTCACTGGGTGTGAAACGCCTGTGTTGGGATAGCAATTTACAGCGGTGGTCGTTTAGCTAGGATATTTATATGACAATAGATTAAAAGATTACGATTTAATTTTTAAAAATGAAGCGATAACATTGTGTTGTGGCATGTCCGCGTGTCCATAATAATCCCATTTTCTACTTTCCGTAAAAGTGATAAAAACGTTTTCAAATATTGAATTTATTCAACAGATTACGAATTCAAAAATGAAAAAAAAAAACTTTATTGTACAAACAAAATTATAAAGTACAAGAGGTTCCAATAGCTTATACCATAGGTACGTATCGTTTCCTAAACTTAATAAAAAAGGTTTTACATATCTTTTTAATTGTTTTTGTGTTTAATTCGTAGAACTCTATTTATTTTTTTTAGGCTGAAAACCTTAACCCTAAACGCCGAAACAGCTGTCATAATAATGAAAACTAAAAATACTTGCAGAACTTAATAATAACATTATTATAATTGGTTTACATTAAATAAATAAAAATATATTTATCTTCTTCTTCTATTTTCTTAATCTTCTTCTTCTATTATATAAAGAAGAATGCCCCGGGTGGGCTGTTTTGTATATAAATCTACAGTTTTATTCCTAGCTTGATAAAATTTTGCCCACTTGACTTTTGAAACAAGAGGAAGGTCACTATCTAAATGAGTTTTCTGAAAACCACTCCATCTCCACTCCTACACATTAAAGCAGAATTTTGGTATTCTTTGATGAAATTTCATACTACGTCTTTCAAATTAAGAGCTAAATTACTGAGTAGGGGTAGGGGTACGGGTAGGGGTAGAAGTAGAAGTAGGGGTAGGCATCACACATAACAACCTCAAACGTTAAAATAATGTAAGATATTCGTTTAAGGTCTAGTGACATTTGTTCAGAAGGAATGTTTTTAGTCATAATTTGAAGAGGAGTAGTTCGTGCCTGTTTGATGTTAGGTGGAAGGTTGTTATATGCTTTAATTGCCTTGTAGTGAGATTCTTTTTGAAATGTTGTTTTTTTTTGGCTTGTGGTATTAGTAGGTTTTCTGTAAATCTTGTCTCGTGTTTATGTGTCGAGTGTTTTAGTGGAAACCTGTCTGGAGAAGACCGTACCGATAGGCATAACTTATTATATATATATAGTGATCGTAAAATGTTTCAGTTGTTTAATGAGGGGTCTACAAGAATTCAGATAATCGGAATTTGTGATGTTTCTAAAGCATCTTTTTGGGCAATAAAAACAACTCTGGCGTTTACTGAATCTTCTTAAAACACTATTCCGTACTTAATTATTGTATAGACGTATCCATAATTTGCAGAGATTACTGAATCGATATTCAAGATTTTTCAAAAGAGAAGTTACTTCCCCTACAATTTATGATACATTTTACATTGATACAGTCTAAGCAATTACCTTTGCGTGTTTCAAATATGAAACTTGAAGGTTTTACCACTCTGCAATTTTGGTCACCTAACTTGTATATAAAGGGAAAAAAAATTACGCAAGTGGCGTAGAAAACATAATTCCTAGATATCGATATTCTGGGTACAGGTGGGTAAGATGGTGTAAAGTACATAATAAAATATCTTCCAGCAATTTACTATATTTTCCTAGTAACCAGGAACGATGATTAATATGTATTGTTAAAATATTACATAATGCACTATGGTGAAAAAATACTTAACATGTGATTCTTGAATTACGTTTTTCTATCTACTGTTTTACTGTTCTGCACTGCACGGTACTGGTAGATGTGTATCGACACAGCGAAGACACAGCACAGATCTGAGTACGGCTGTCAACTGAGCCTTAGCGTCCACCATAACACCTATTCCCATATTTACCATTATTTTATAATCCAAATTCCCTGACAAATTCAATCAAATTATCGCTATCCATCTTCTCGGTTTTAGCAATATCTACGTCTATTGACGCCAACTAATGAAGATGGCTGTGTGAACGGTACGTGTTCATATTAACTGCGCAGGTGCAGACGTCACAAGCAGTCACCAGCATGTCAAAATATTCTAACCGACAATCTCGGCCGGTGCTGACCAGTGCATGTGCGGATGCGTGATGCTTACGTAAGCTGTAATATGAATGTGTTCATGGATAATGTAAGCAACAAATTAAAAAAAAAATATATATATATATATAAATCATATTGAATAATTTCATTTTTAAGTTCTGCAAGCATTTTTAGTTCTTATTTATTGTGTATTCAAGGCCATTTTCAAACTGCGATTAATCCACATTGTGACGACTCATTTATATGATTTTATTCACTCACACCCAATTCTAATTTGGACGGGTTTTTAAAAATAGTGATTTATTATCGGTAAAGCCGATTTAGTTAGAAAATAATTAAAATTATCTCTTCTGCGAGGTTTAGATACGTACAAAACTTAATAATAACATTTTTAAATTTGAATTACAAGAAATAAAAAAAATAAAAAATTAAATGGAGTTCTACGAATTAAACACAAAAAACAATTAATAACCAACTAATGTTGTACTGTACTGTTCTATACTGTGCGGCGCTGATAGATATGAATAGAACTTAATTGTGATCTGAGAATGCTTGTCTTTCTTTTAAATGGAAAAAAAATATTTTTTTTACTTATTAGTACTTGTGGCGTACCACCAGCAAAATTCCATTTAATAAACCATTATGGAAAAGAACGCCCGAAGAAATTTTACGCAATTATTCGATACTCGAATAAAATTTTCTGAGAGACCCTTCAAAGAAAACATTATGTTAATACAATATGTGCTCTAAGTACCTCATCGGTATGAATATCGAATTTCGAGAATTTCCATACATATTTAAGGTCTAACCCTATGATTTAAAAAAACACAAGATTGGCCTTTTCCGTTCAAATGTAACACTAACGATGTATGAATATGAATATAGCGAGAAGTGTGTCCAAATACATAGTTTTATGGCGGTCTATCTTCTCTACGTACCCCTGAAGAGAAAACGGGGTGATCGTTAATTAGTTAAATTAACAAAATTTTTAAAAGACATCACTTTTTTTTAGTTTTTGACACTGAATAGATAATTTTAAGAAGTGTGATCTATATCGATTATCAAGAAAAGTGTATACATTTTTTATTAGAACTTTCGACTCTTAAGCCACAGACAGGCCAGTGAAATTTATCAACAGTTCATGAAGGAATGTCAATATTTTTTCGTCAATTTTTGATAATTTTTATTTATTAAACGCCAAGAGAGATTTTGAAAACATATTACATGCATACAAAAAAGAGGGAAGAACGAGAGTAGGCACATTAGTTAGGTAACATTACAAAAATAACACCAAAGTTTTACAGAGATGCACATCAGATACACAGAGAAGTAACAACTCTCAAAAATAAACATAAAACCCAAAAGACACATAAGAAAAAGACAACGGTAGCAGCTGGGAATCGAACCTCATGGACTATTCGGCCCATTGGATCGCCTATGAGGTCCTGGGTTAATTGGAATAAATTATTATAAGCAATAATTAATAACCTGAAAAATCATACAAAATTGAATAATCTTCCGAGAAAAAATACATGCTGCCGACGGGACACGAACCCGCGACCTTTTGTTACGAAATTCAATTTTGTATGATTTTTCAGGTTATTAATTATTGCTTATAATAATTTGTTACCATATTTGTGCTATGCATAAAAAATCTTGTCTTATAAAAACATTAGTTTATCATTTAAAATAATTAATTGGAATAGTTTGTGCCGTAGGTATCACAGTGGAAAAGCAAAGATGGCGGAGTCGACACATAGGGACACGGATAGCACTTAATATTTGAGGCCAGACCATGAAATTAATCAGTAATTTTAAAGTATAAGAACATCATCAATCGTTCACGAGGTAAACAGAGCTTATTCCAGGCACACGGACACGGCCACAACACGCTTCTATCGTATAATATTGTCAGTGAATTTACACTCAGCTGGCTCACGGCTCGGCCAACGCGGATAACGCTCCTGGCTTTCAAGGGTTAATTTGTTTGTTCACAAAGTGTCACTAATTTCCGATCACAGTTTTTGTTTTTGACTGCGTCAATTTACTGTACAATACGACAAACAAAAATACATTTCGTGACAATAATTAATTAACATGTCAGCACCATACCCCGTATCATGCTGCGCTAAGCCAACACATCTGTTGTGCCATGTGGGATGCCTAGCATATGTGTGGTGCCGCCTCCGGCAGTAGTTGTTTGGTACAAATAATCTATAGTAATAGAGGAGGTTTTTTTTGTTTACTATGAATACCGCACAAGAGTCCCAACTGTTCCCAGCCGCCTGGAGCCAGTGAGACTATGGCATCCCCGATTGGGGAATGCTGTGAGGCTGAAGATATTGGAGAGGGGAAGGAAAAGAAGAAGAGGAAGGTGGGAAATTCCTGGTTATTCAAATTTGGTCACCAAACACGGCTAAAAGCCATTTCAAGCAACGTTTCAATTCTGAATGGTGGTCTTTCACCAGAGCGATACTGAGAGTATCTTCCACTCTGGAACTTACGCAAATATACTATGTATATGTTATTTTTAATTGATTTAATTGTGAAACAGCACAATTTAATTAAATAAAATTTACTTGCGCACACCGGGATTTAAGATTCGCAGTCGAGAGCCTTTTCCCTCGATCATGGAGGACGTCAAAGGTGTGGTCTTTCTATCAAATTGTGTATGATTTCTCTTTCTAGACTGGAGACTTTGATAGTGCGTCTCAGAGGACAAATCTTCATGGTGCATAAATTGCGGCTACTCGCCGTGCATTCTCATATATACATATCAGATTTTTTTTTTTGGATTCGTTCCAATATTTCTAAATACTGTTTCTGGTATGGGGACCTAGCAGAAGCGTACTGAAAGACGCAAAGAAAAAAAAATCATAATTTTTCAAAAAGTCACATCGTTTTAACATTTAACCATTTTGATGTTGCATTTTTTTTTTTTACGTGATACGACATAAGAGTCCCAGCTCTGCTCCCAACCGTTTGAAGCCAGTGAGACTATGGCATCCCCAATTCAGGTATGTTGTGAGGCTGGAGGCATTGAAAAGGGGAATAAGATAGGGAAGAGAAATGTTTAATACAGCTAACGTTTTGATTCTTAATGATGGAATAACACAATTTGATCAAGTAAAATATTGTTGGATTTGAACCCACGACCTCCTGATTCGTATCTTATGATCGTAACCACTCAACCACGGAGAAATTTAACCAATTGAAGCTTCTTTCCTTTGCTATATTTATTTGTTCCAGTCTGCAAACGTCGGGTCTTCCTGTTTTCTTATAAGATGGTAATAAATATATTATTTTCTACGTAAAAAATGTACAATGGCTTTATTTGAAATGGAAGATATTATATTATTTTTTCTATCTACTGTCTTTGTTCCAAGAAAAAGAGATTTGAAGGCCATCCAAATCAATTGATATCATTTTGAATATACTACGTATTCCTTTTCTTTTTCATTATTTTGCGTATTTCATATTGGATAAATTATTTCTTACATTTGTAACGGTTGTTGTAAAGTACCTAACATATTTACTGCTACAGTATTTCCTTATAAAATAAATTGTTTAAGGTGAAATTTTAAATAATTTTTTTTCTAGATATTTTAGAATTTTTTTTTTTAAATATTGAGATGAATTGTTTGTCGGTCGGTATCACACAGTAAATGATACCTAGAGATCCCCTAAGAGACAAGGGAAAGAAATTGAAATAAGAGGGAGGAGCTAGGCGTTCTGCCACTTAAAGGCGATGCAATGGGAAATAATGCAAAATCACGTGTTTTCGGTTTGAGAATTTGATGGTCTTGAAATATCATACACCATTTAATTAAATACTGCAAGTAGAACACACTGTGGCCTTTCGTTTAACCGTATATTTTTTGGTGTTACTTTTTATAAGCCTAAATCGCCTGCTTACGAACCCCTTTTTCGATTTTGTCGTATTGTTCATTGTGGCAAATTAAGTTTTTTAGTAAATGACAGTAAAACATTTTAATACTTAAGTCTGAGCTTTACAATATGAAATAAAACACACATTCTGGTAATTTTTTTTTGTTACGTAAATCGAAACATGCGATCGGTATTAAGCGGGAATTTCAACCTTGTCACCACATGCACAAGGAGCGCGTGATTTCGTTGGAATCTTAGAAAGTGGATTGCTTTAAGTAAAACAGCAACAAAATAAAAATGTTCCTCTTGTTTATAAAAACCGAATATTTTGTTACAGTATTTAGTGTGACACTTTTTACGAATGTTTTGTAATTTGCTTACCGCAGTCAAAATCACGTGAAACAAACGTGGACGGCAGTGAACCAAAACCGGCACCAAAATGGGTGTCACGTGACTTTTACCTCCAGCCGTTGAAGTCGTATTCGGGTCTATTAATTCTGACGTCAGTGGTGTACATACGGAATATGACAAAAATAAATTGATATTTTAGGTTTATTACCAAATTCATTCAAAAAAGTTAATAAAAAATACCTATCTACATCCGCTACAAAAGCTTTACGTGCTTAAATCATTTTTTTTATTTGAAAATTACCGCCATCTGTGTTCGCGAATTTACACAATAATTTTAAGCATCACCTTAAAAGGACTATCACCCAAAAAAGGCGCTAAACCTCACTATACAGGTTTCTAACGCAAGCAATAGAAAAATTATTTATCTGTAATTTCTATACGGGTAGTTAGGAAAATATGTACGGATTCCAATAATGAAATTTCTCAAACTGTGAAAGACCACCATTCAGAATTGAAACGTTGCTTGAAATGTCTTGTAGCCGTATTTTGTGACCAGATCTGAATAGCCAGGTATTTTCTTACCGTCCTCTTCCCCTTTTTATTCCCCTCCCCGCTACCTTCAGCCTCACAACATTCCCCAATTGTAGATGCCATAGTCTCACTGGCTCCAGACGGTTGGCAGCAAGGTTGGGACAAGAGTCCCAACTTGTGCGGTATTCATATAAAACAAAAGAAAAATAGTCATATTTTTCTCCTACCCTCTCCCTTCAGCCACACATTATACTCGCATTGGTAATGCCATAGTCCCACTTGCTCCGGGTAGTTGGAACTATTGCGCTATATTCACAATAAAAAAAAACAACTTTTAAGTAAACAGAAATAATTTATCCGTTAGAAATGACAACATTTTTAGTCTTCCGTAATATTGATCAATCAGTCAAACAAAAAATTAAACCTTTAAAAAAAAAACTGTTTATGTGGTTCAAAAAACTCATCGAAAATAAAATTAATTTCCTGGTATTTCCAGAAACTTATAGATTATTGAAAACCTTCTTTCTCTCTCAATTTTCTCTTCAAAGCTTCCAATTTCAAAAAAAAAATGATCACAGAACCTTCTTTGATAATGATAACCAGTTGGTTCAGCAAGAGAGTTTTTTCATCAATAATTCCACCCGATTCAACCCAACCCATCCCTGAAACCTTTGTCTTTGTTTCCCAATATTTTGGAAACGGAAATTATTTGAACGCTGGCAAACTTTACATATTTGTGACGGGAAAATAATTGAAAAGTTCTCAAAGTGTCGAGTGGGACCCATAGTAGAGTGTAAACTAACTCACTTACTAACCATCACGCCGGTTCCTCGGAGGGGTAAACAGAGAGGGGGGACCGCCACAGAACTCAATCTTCGCAAACACTCCTTGCTTCATTCACATTTATTATCCAAATCTTTTTTTTTCTATCATATTGTTCTCTTCTTCGTTACTATATAAAGGAGAATGTCCCAGGCGGGCGGCGTGTATTTGTTTTCTATACAAATCTACAGTTTAATTCCGAGCTTGATGAATTTTTGTACACTTGACCTAAAAAAAGAGGAAGGTAACTGTCTACATAAAACCACCCCCCACCCCTCTTTCCCAATAAATTTCCCTTAAAATAAGAGGAAAATTACTGGGTAGGGTAGGGAGTGGGAGCAGGAGTAGGGGTAGGAGTAGGAGTAGGGTTACGGGTAAGGATTTAAAAACTTGACTCCAAACCATTCATAACTCCGGGTAACCCCAGGTACTTCAGCTAGCATAGATATATAATCGATTGTAAATAGGTAAAACCCTATGCCACAAAATGAAAACTTTACAGGAGACAGACGAAAAAAACGAATATTTTACTATTCGTAGAACTAATTTTAAATCTAGATTTTTATGATGAAAGTGAATTTTTTTTCGTGAAGTGATTACTACTGTACTTCTATTTTTGAAATATTATGAGGTTTGACGTATTTCCCCCATAGTTCTGAAAAAAAGGTTACCATGATATCGTTTTTAGTATTAAAAATACCCGCCTTCAACTAAAATGATTTTACCAAATTGTCAATTGAAAATTATTCCATCTGACACCACTTTAAAACAACATTCCCAAAAATTGTGGCTTGAAGGGTTTTACCTATTTACAGTCACTATATATACATATGCTTTTTTTCATAAGCGGATTTATTGCCTATTGGCAATCTGTACCAACCAACCCATACATTGTCTCATCAATGTTCTTCGGTTATTCTCACACAACGCGAAGCTTGTTTGATTCACATGGTTGTGTCATGTCGTACTCGGGCGTACCCGAAGACTACTATTCACTGTCGCGTCATAATACTATCATGGTGATTTTTTATCCGTTCATTCGCTCTACAAGTCCAAAAAAGCGCCCGTTTCTTAATCTTGCTTGAATTCTTACCGTATCTTCGTTTCTAACGAAATTTTCATAAAAAGACATACAAATGTTCGATAGTATTCTCACGCATTTCTACGATGACGCATCTTTTCTTCTAATTTCTATAAATAAAATCATCGTGTACGTGTCTAGCTACTACAAGTCTAAATTATGCCAACGACCGTGAAACTTGCAATTAATTTTCGCGCCATGGTGCATCTTAAAGCATGCCCTTTGTCGTCAGAGCTTCACATATTCGTATGTATGAATAAGAAAAATTACCGCATTTACACATGTGGACTTCTGGACATTATGTACCTACACCTATACGCTGGAAGTCGTATGAGCTGGGGTACGAACTTAGAACGGCTCGCTGTTAATATGTGCCGGCTCTTCATTGAGTAGTACGAAAATATTGAGTAGGTGCCGTTATTCTCGCTCTTAATAAAATTAATGAGTCATGACCCATAGCTAGTAGAGAGGTCTTGCGTATATTAGCAATATCAGTTTTCTTTCATTTCGGTAGAGATCTGGGGTTCAGTGATATCAAATAAGAGTTGTCGTTTTTGGAAGATTAAAAAAAATAATAAAAAAATTCTCAAATATCGATATTGAAATCTGAAAAAAAAAACACAATTTTTTCCGAACGAATTACTTCTATAAAAATCTTAATTTTAAAAGTTTTAAGTTGTTTCAATATACCTTTTTCCTTATGCGAAGTGAATCTGACCTTGTTTCTTTTGAAGATTACCGCAAATTAATTATTTGAATCGATATTTTTTTGGGCCGAGGCTGTTTTAAAGTCCGTTTTTATCGAGGTTTTTTTTTTACCTCCCGAACGAATTTTATTAAAATTCGCCAAAGTGTAAAGTTACTTTGTGCCGTTTATGAATCTAAATAATGGCCGTCACATCACCCAAATCAAATCATTAAAATATTTTGAAACACCGAACAGAAAATTACTAGAAGTGTGATCTTTAACTATTACAGTATATACTCGTATATATAGATAGTGTATCGGATATAACTTTTTTTATTTACAGGTAACTAGCTGAAGTACCCGGCGATACCCGGGGTTATTAATAGTTTGAATTTTTAGAATCCCCAACCCTACCCCTACTATTACCTCTACTCCTACTCCTACTCTCTATCCAATAATTTTTCTCTTATTTTGAACGTCGAGCGCGTAAAATTTCATCAAGAACTGTCAAAATTTGGCTTTAAAAGTGGGAATGGGGGATGGGGGGTGGTTTTTAGAAGTCTCATATAGACAGTGACCTTCCTTAAGGTCACTGTCTATATGTAGGTCAAGTGTGCAAAATTTCATCAAGCTAGGAATAAAACCGTAGATTTTTATACAAAACAAACACGCACCACCCGCTCGAAACATTCTTCTTTATATAATAGAATAAGATAAATATATTCGTGTAGAACTTTGCAATCATAAATACTAGTAAAAAATATGGGAACTAATTGAGGATAATATTAATAATTCTTAAATCGAGATATGAGATTTATAAAAACGACAGATAATAATTAGGTCTTGATAGTTCAATTGGTAGAGACGCCAGTCCCGTGGTGTCTTAGTTGTGACCGTTTTCTTTTTATTTTATGTATATTTTTCTGTTTCGTGTTGTGAAAATATTATCTTCTTCAAATACATTATATAATCCTAAGTAAAATGCGGGAAAGAAGAGAGATAGGACAACCGTCCACACTATTTTATAGCCCTGTCTTTTTCATACTAGACATCAGTCGTACGGTCGTTACAATAATATAGGTTTTTTCTCCTTTCAGTTCCATGCCTCACTGCCATCCATCAGGCTTAGTATCAAAACCCGATAAAGTAAACCACGAAGCTTTTGTTTCGTACGGGTTAAATTACAATTTAATCAAGTCACACTCGAGTGCACTAGCACCGAGTGCGTGTGTTGTCCCTTGTTCCAACCGCTTCCACCGATAAATAATATGATGGTAATATCAATACGTCCACTCGAAGTGTCGATCAATTCCTTGGGGGAACGAATCGAATCAAAGGGCCTTTGCGAGCCGTACCGTAACTAAATGGTCATCCCTTTTCCATCAATGGGAAGCCGGTAAGAAAAACTTCGGGGAATATGTTGCATTCGACACAATATATTGAGGCAATAAGCGCAGAAGTGGCGTAACCCACAAAGATGTTGAGAGGAAATGTTGAAAGTTTTAAGATGTGGGGGTGGTTCAAGTAAAAGTTGCTAAATACTTTTTTTTTTAAAATTTTAAATTAATTTATATTTCTGTGCTGACCGCTTCATTTTTTTAAAAAAGATTCACAACCAATATTCCTGAAGAGAAATTGTATAGAAGTGTGATCTGTATCCACTGAAAATGTAATTCCTAGTAGTGTGATCTATACTGATTTAAAAGAAAGCTGATATCGCCAATTAATGCAAGACATTACGACTTCAAATTCCTAAACACGACAATGAAATTGATAATACATTTCAGAAAGATTTATTATATTAGAAAAATTTTATAATTTTTACCTGAAGTTTTTATTTATTTTGATTATACATAAATGGGCTTTTACATGGATTTTAGAACATAATTTAAAGAGCTATCAAAAATTATAAATACAGTAATGAACAATTTTTTTAAATGTTAAACAGCGACATAAAATAGAAAACTAAAACAATATTAAAACACAAATCATTAACGCTATATTACCCAAGCTAATATACTACATAATGTAGGATTAATCAAAGTGCTGGTATAGATGACGCTTTTATGTATAAATGGAGTCATCAAATATATCAACAATACCTTCAAACTTGTTGCCGCATCCTATTGGTTAATGAATGAGATTGATACTTGGTTGTGTAAGTATTGCAGAAAATTTTTACAGTTTGTCTTGTGTTCCTCGTCGGTACATTTAATTTAATAGTGGCGAGGATGACAGAGCTGTCAATTGGGTTGTTAATGAATCTATATAATACAACTAGGTCTGGCATAATTCTCCTGTCAGACAGCGTAATCAGATGCAATTGATTCATCAAACTTGCATAATTAATAATCAATTGTAATTTTGAATTTGAAATTTGCATTCCTAAGAAATCTGCGCTGAACCCGTTCTATATTGTGAGGGGACGAAATAGGTGACCAAGAATGAGAGAATTGAGTTTTCTTCGACCAAATGAACTAGTTCATAACATACTTCTATCGATTAATTTATTCAGTGCCTAATATTAACGAAGATACTTACCTACATAAAACAAAAATACCCGCTCCCTCACGGGTCGGTATTAAATCAACATAGCCCGCGTACAGTGAGAATGCAGGCAATAGAAGTACGCGACACCGCTCCCGCGCTGCACCGACATGTGTACGGGTGTCAATAGAAATACACACTTTCGTACTGCACTCGGCTTATGTTAATTCCTTACCGACTTGTGAGGGAGCGGTCTAAGATGAAATCTACATTTTTTACATAAAACTACAGTTTTATTCCGAGCTTGATGAGATGTTGTACACTTGACCATCAAAACAAGAGGAATGTCACTATATTCGGGATGTTTCGAAAAATTACATCCATCCCATAGATACTTGACGTTCAAAATAAGATGAAAATTACTGGGTAGGAACAACACGTCACAACCGCAAAACTTTACTCCAAACCGTTCACAACCACGGTGAACGCCGGGTACTTCAGGTAGTACGATATATAATTGAAGTGTGAGAGAGAACGCCAGGCGAAAGGTTGGTCATTTGAAGATCGTTTCTTGGACTTACTCTAATTTAATTTTAAAATCACCCTTTAAACAAAAGTTACTTGAACTGGATTGCATCGTAATTGCGTCGATAAAAAAAAACCCACATATTTGTAAACTTATAAATTTTGTCTACTCGTAGATAGACAAATTTATTTTTAAATTTCACAGTTTAGTTGGACGGTTTTACTACTGTCAGAATGAATAGACTCGCCTTAACTTATCATTTCGATGACTCGTCACGATGAAGGTCACGTGATACTTTTCACATTTTGGCACAAAGGAGTTAAAGTTTTCTATTAAAATATTCGGTTTTCGTGAACTAGCCGAAAATTTGTAACATTTTGCTGTTTTACTTGAATTAAACCTAGCTCGCCACCCCTTATTTTGGTTTCTTCCCATCGTGTGTTAGGACATCTTTATGCATTAGTTGCTCCGTGGACGGTCCGAAAAATCATTTTTTTCTCTTCCGTGTGTGTTTCCAATTCTAAATGTTTCAATAATTTAAAGCTATAAAAACTTAATTTCAAATTTTTTTCCAGAGAATACCAGCCTTGCCCATGGATATCGGCTACTATGGACCAATCTCCACCGGTATGTACATACCTACAATTTTTAATAATTAATAAGTATTTATCGAAGTGTTTTGGCGTCTCAAATGCATAATTGTCGACTACCCACCTTCCCCCCGGATCCGATCCCTATCGTCACTGGAAGAAGATAGTGCCGAGGCAGTTCAAACTAAAACCGCTCGTCGGGCAGTAACAAAAGGTGTTCACCGCCGCGACCGGAGCATCTGGCCAATTCTGGATTACCGTAAAGTTTCAGTGAGATGAATTAAGTAATAGAGAATATCCACGAACCAAGGTAGGCTTATTAAATTTTTGTGGCATCCTCTTGTTTCTCTCCAGTCCTTCCTATCACCATTTCTCATCTGGTTCTCCAGATTAACTTCGCCAACCCAGAATTGATATATTGTTTCAATGTATTACATAGGTATTTTGATTCACCTCTTAACTTCATCCTTAACACTTAAATGCTCCGAATCAGGGGCTAACCAATGAAATTGTACATGGGATTTTTATTTCATAGACCTCCGAAAGAAGTGCTCGAGGGTTCGTAAAGTGTAATCGGCCGAGATTTGCCCGGAAAGTTGGGATTAATTGAAACGTTCCAAGAAATCTATCCGAAGGGGATTTGTCTACGTACTAAGCTGATTGGTATGTAACTCGATTTGCCTTATCGGAAAATTTACATTTTTTTATTAAAAAAATCTCTTATGGTAAGAAATTGCAAAGTATACATACCATAATTTTTTCTACAACGCAGATTAGAGACTAGCTTCAATTCAAGAATACTCTACATTTTCCCTGTTAAAGTTGGTAACTCCTCTTAAATAGATATGTTTTTAGACTTTCCTTAAAGGTTTCGAATTGTTTTTTGACCTTAAACCAAATGGAAGGTCATTCCAAGAATGTGGGCCACTAAATTGAAAGCTCTCTCTTCAAAATTAGCAGCATTCAAACGAGAGGGTTCAACCATCTTTTTCGACGCATCAGACTTGATCGACATGATCGTGAGTTGCCTCTGAGTAAGATTGTCCCTCACGTCCCCTACTTGGCTTCGGTCTAATTTATATTCAGAATACCATTATTGTAAAAATTATCCTGTTCTAATGTAATTAAAGGATTTTTTTAAGCTTTACGTTTTGGATGTTTTATTAAAATTATGGTAATGGGAAAATATGTTAAAAACTATTTCCAGAGATGCTGCAGGAGTTACTCCGTTCGGAGGACCATTTATGGTCTTTTATATTTTAATATAGAATTTGCATCATAGCTTGATTGCGAATTTATCGTCAGGTTTTCGGGGCCAGGTAATCCGGCATAAGATGGTTCAGAAAGTGATTTAATTAGTTCCTTTATCTGAAGAATGTTTATGTCTTTATATAGTGTTAACCCTGATCCACGAAGAAGCATTCAATATTGTTTTGCAGGGTCTTTAAGGGTTTTGTGTATTTTTACTGCGTTTCCCCAAATAGGTGCAGCGTATGAAAATATGGTTCTGATACTTTTGTACAGGAGTATCTTATTGTCTGTGGATAATTTATTATTCTTACCAAGCATGTGGTAGAGAGAACTTATGGCACGATTTGTGTACTTTATTGACTTGGTCCAAGGTACACTCTCCCCAAATATTTTGATATTTGGTGGCCATTTCAGCCTTCTACGCTTGAAAATTTGGGGCTGCGCTTTTTGAAGGATTAATTGTAATACGCCACTTTTCATAATAATATGATGGTGCCGGCCCGTTCATTGCCTTATATACCATAAGACAAATTTTAAATTGAAACTCTTTTTGCGACCCGAAGTCAGTGAAGGCAGTCATGTAGAAGAGAAGTGATGTGACAGTATTTGGTGGGACCGCATACTAGACGAGCTGCTGTGTTGAACACTCTTTGCAGTCTGTTCAAATAAACATTAGGCAGACCAGAATACAAACTATGGTAGTAGTCCAATCTGGAGACGACGACAGCATTTACAAGAGTCTTGGTAGAATCTGTTAGGAGACACTTCTAATGGATTCCAATTGTCTTAGAAAAAATACACTGGACTTTAGACTGACATTTAAAATTAGATAAAAATTGACGACGCTGGGAAGGTTTTAAATGGTAACACAAAGATGGCGCATAGGAAAATATAAATAGTTTAAAAAAATAAAATATTTTTACATTAACTCCACATAGGAGGTTCTGATCAAAACAATTTCCATTTAGGCCTACGTCATCTTTAGGGATGCTGTGTGGAGGGTCTTTTAGAGGATAGGAAAGAGTGAGCTTCGATCTTGAAGAGACCCATTTTGTAGGATGGAGGAAACACAGAGCCTAGTAGATTATTTCACAGCAGAGCTGTTGAACACAAGAACGAGTCGTAGAACCTACCCGTTCTCATGTGATAAATGTCGTATTTCCCGAATAATGTACCAGTGCCAAAAAGATCAACGACGTTAGTTCCTCAGAGCCCTTATTTATTTCACGTACATTCTCTTTTCTAGAATAACAAGTTTGAAACATGCTGTATGCAAGCAATCCACTAGTGAAAGAACTGTGTTAGTGGCAAATATGATTACGATACCTCATAAATTGAGCTGGCATATCAAAAAGTCCACGTTAAAAATAGTTGATCGTAAAAGCTTAAAGTAAATCAAACAACTCCTTGCTAATATAAAGACACACAAACAACTATTGTCGAAAACCAACCGTGTAGATTTTCTTGGAATTTCCACAAAGGAACAAATACAAAGTTGCCGAGTCATTTTCGGAATGAAAGTTCTGCAGTAATTTTTCAAATTATCGGAAGAAAAGCTCGTGATTTCCCAAGTAAGAAGTTCAGTTTTAACATAATGGATATTTTATTTAATCGAATCGGGTTTCAGAGGTCTGGTGATTAATTTCGATATGTTTTTGATTTTGATAAAGCGTCCTGAAAATAATTTGATAGAATGAAAATGGGAAATTTATCGACTTTCTTAGTACGATGATAAATATGCGCTGTAGTCGTAATCAATAATACACGGTCGGAGGGTTTCCGGAACGTGGGAATTTACTTGAAGTAAAATATTTTCTTCGCCTTGTCCTTTTCGGGTCGGGAAACTACGTTAAGGAACGTCCAGACGATCCTGTTCTGTGCTACTTCAGCAGCTTCCGTCCGTTGAAGGTCCAGCCTCTGCTCGCACAGCCTCTGTAGTTGCTTTCGCTTTCTCCAGTTTTGTCTGTGGCGACCAACTGGACGTTTTCTCTCTGGAATTCCTGCCGGTAGTTTATGCAGAAGTCGACCTTTTATTTATTTTGCAAAAACAGTTATAAACATAACACAAACTCAACGCAAAAGCGATTAAAAATTACAAAAAATATAGTAGTATAATTATATAACATATAGATAAAACCAAAATAGTTTTAAAAAGGTAAATAATAGCTAGTTCGTGCTTAACATTATTGTAGGTCATGTGCAAAATATCAGTTAATTAACCTAGTTAGTCTTCCCAGAGGCATCACCATTGGTAAGTTAGTTCTGCATCTGGAAAGAAATAGAAGCCTGTGTTGGCGGCCTCGCGTGAAATTATCGGTGACATAAAATCCCATTTCAACCAGGATGTCAGGTATTGGTAATACACCGTTCTAGAGTTTATGAGCCATAAACAGGAATGCTAGAACCTAGAACTTAGGTTGCAGATACCCAGCATTCCCGAGGGAAATTCTGTTGGAAACAGCCATGCGTAAGAATTTCTTTTGAATTTTCTCGACCATTAGTACATAGACGGTGTCCTCTGACTCCCATACCTGAGATCCATTCTAGAGAATGCTACGCACTAAACTAAAGTGAAGCAGCCTTATAACTGCAAGATTTGTCAGCTCCTTTGAACTTTTGCCATTCTGAGTACCTGCATGTAACTCCAGAGGCTGTGCGAGGAGAGGCTTAATCTGAAATGTACAGAGACCACTGAAGTAGCTCGGGACAGGGATGCCTACAGGCGCCTGGTGAAAGTGTCGAGTCCCCAACTAGATTAGGAAAAGGGGAAAAGGATGGCATATTACGAGAGAGTGAAGAGTTGTATTCCAAGATGATTGCTACAAATTGCTTGCATATGAGGAAGCGTAAGCAATGCATCAGAGAAGGCTTGTAACGTCGCGAGATTCCCAATAAATATTAATATGCGATAACCTTTTTAGTGTTTTGACCCAGTTTGAATCAATAATGGTGGTACCGTGCAGTGTCGGGTACGAAAATCTTCAAAATAGTTAAATCAGAACATTATAGACATATAGTTTTTCATCCGTTGTGAACTGCTGGCTTCGCTATTTCGGATTTTTTTATTAAGTTAAAACAAATAAATCGTTATTCCTTAACTTAACTATATACATATATTATATTATATTAATTAACTACATACATACATATTATTCTTAACCCATTTTAATACTTATATTATAATTTAAAAAAATAAAACAATAACTTTGTTTACATCACTCTTATTTGTTACATACTTTTGCCGACCGGGTTTCGCTACTACCGTAGCTTCTTCAGGGCAGTATACAACAAGCGAAACCCGGTCGGCAAAAGTATAAATAAAAGTGATGTAAACAAAGTTATGGTTTTATTTTTAAAATTATAATGTCACATCACCAAGTTACCGCTTCATATGAAAATAACAAAATAATCTTACTCAATTCTCCGTTTTCAGGCTATCAGGAAGGGGATTGTATGTAACATATACACCGTCATGGCTTATTCTTCTTTTACCATTTTCCTTTACCGATTCGTTTACCATTCATTATGTTGTCTTATGTAGTGTTCGTGTACTTGTGATGATATTCGTACAGTTTTAAATTAGCGCCATCTGCATTTAGTTATCTGTCTTTGTAAGCGCAATCAAAATAAAACTCTTCAAAATCTTTTCATCTTTCTTATGTAATCCTTTTGTGTTACCCGTGACAATTAAGTTTGAACATTTTAAAATGGGTTAACTGACAATAAAGCACATTGTTGGAAGAACAAACAGTGGGTTTTCTTGTTTCAGCGAACAGCGAGGTGTTTTCCTGACGCGACTGAGTCGTGTAATTTCCGCCAAGGGAATATTGTTTGCGTTTAACTCCTTTGTTTGTCTGCTACCCTGGTTGTCCCATTCAAATAAATTCGCTTTCCTGTTCAAATTGTATAGTGTTTTTTTGCAACACTCTTTAGAGAAAAGCAAACTTTTTAATGAAACACACTTAATATTAACGCAACACAGTAATCATAAGAAAAAAAACACATATACGTAATTATCTAAATACATAAAAAAATAATGTTTGTCTGTCTGTTTTGTCCTCGATTTTCTCGAAAATTACTAGATCGGTTACGTTGAAAATAGCACAGTTTGTTTTTATTAGCGCCGGAAAGCTTTAGAAAGTAGTTTGAATGAAATCCAATATGTAAAACTGTTGCTACAACGTTTTAAAATTAGTATGAAAAACATTGAACCCGCCATGTTGTATTTAGGTTAGCCCATAGATATAGCAGTCTGGTTAGCCACAGATTACATGTTCAAATAACAAGGTGTTTTCGGAGTAGAATCTTTGAGAAATGAAAAACACTAGCAGGTATAGTAGGTATAGTAGCTACGAATTTTTTCATTTAGATAAATTTAAAAAAAAGAAATTAAAAAATCCGAAAAAAACAACAGAAAAATAAAAAGGTATCAGTCGCATCTGGGGGGTGATGATTAAATGTTTAAATATTACAATGACGTTTACAAACTTCAATAAGTTATAAAAAAAAAAAGGATTGTTTTTTTCTTCCTTTCTTTAGAGTTAGTTATCTTCATTGTCAAATCAATTATGACACCCAAAAGACAAACGAGAATTCACAACTTTACAATTTTATTACAAAAATAAAATAACCTCTCACCAGGCGGAGCCTGTTCCGAGGTGGTAGAAATTAAAGAATTTTAATATCCTAAATTATAGGGCGATGTGATAAAAAAAGAAATGAGAAAATTTGTCAAAAATATAGCGTAAAGTTTGTTGTTATTTTGTAGAAGTTTTGAGAAATGAGAAAAGGCCTGAAAAATATAGACGTGTAGTTTGTTCTTATACTGTAGATGTTCTTCGTATTTGTCCACAGTAGATACTATCTCTGTTGGCTATCCGTGTGTGAATTTTGTGTTTAAAATTTTAATTTTTTACCAGGTGAATGTCGTTGATGTCTTTTTCAATTAAATCTAATCATGTCTTTGCCGTACGTGGTATTTATCTTAGAACTAATGTGTTGATGTCTTTGTCTTGTTTTGTAATTGTGTTAATGCAGTATTAATTCAAATGTAATATTGTCATCAAATAGTCATTTTAATTATTTTTTAAATCTGAAAGTTTCCCGTTAAACGCCAATTCGACAATTAAACACAATCGTCCAACGTTCCAACTCTGAATTACAGTCGTGGAAGATGTCATAGTGATAGCTGCATCCGCGGTGTATCGTATCAGTGCCTACAGTTTTAGTATTATCTTTAAGTATAGATATCGACGACTCAAAATAAAAATTAAATGGCGGAAACAAATTTGGTGGATCCTAACTATAGTCCATGAATCTTTTTTCGTTAATATAAACATATTTCAGTAATTTTATATTTAATATACGGCACGTCCGTCGCGATTGGCCGATGTATAGAGAGCCGGTTCGGTAAGATTTGGGAGAATTAGTTCGCCACCGTAGCTATCACGGGCCAACTCGCCGAACTCGAGCCAACGTTGGCGCAACGCGCACGAACTACCCATCAACATGATCGCTCAAACGTTCGAAGTTGGAAGGTTGGGTGATCGTGGAGTAGTAGCATTACAATTGAATTTTTGTGAAACAGTCCAACCTTAAATATTAACTTTAAAAATAAGAAAGACTAGCAATAAAACGTTTAAGATGGAAAATACTCTTTATTTTGTAGAATTTAAACACTGTCAGGTAATTAAACCTGGAAATATTATTACGTATTTAAATATATATATGAATGACTTTCAGTAATAATTCACGTAAAAACACGTTTTGCTTTAATTTCGTTAATTCATTTACGTACTTTGTTCCTTTTAATTATTTGAAGGTTGAGGCATCATTATGTATTCTCTTTAATTCCGCAGCAGGATTTTACGTCTTTCTTTAATTTTCTTTCTTTAGTCCCGCATTAATTAATACAACACCCAGGTGTATTTTATTCTTTTTAAAACGACAGGTATTTTGCAAAGTTACCATCCCAAGGCAAAATAGAAAGAAACATTTTTGAAGTCCCCCATCATTGCACAAGCGGCATTTCCGTTAATAATGTTAGTGGAGGAGGAATAAAAATATTTCCACGTTATTCACAATTTGTAAAAAAAAATCACAAATAATACTGACATTATTTGCAAGTTGATTGAAATGTAAGATTTTTGCAAAATGTATGAGTTTATGTCTGTATCTACCACTGAACTGATATTATACATACGACCATTCGACTCCTAGGCCCCAGATAGGCTAATAAAATTGATGTTCAATTTAGCAGTCATCTCTGGTTTGGAGTCCCAAAATACCTGAAAAAAATCCTCGACTCTGTGGAGAAACGAAGGTCGGTTTGATAGATTCGCCTATTTTAACATACGGATTGAAATCTACCGGTATTTCAATGAAAGATGCTCACAGAAACTAGCATAATTTGTGACATGATGACGTGTCGCTTTTACGACTAGTTTTTAAGTTCAATACCCGGCTGTGTAATGTTTTGCCGACCTCGGTGTTTCCTCCCTCCTACAACATGAGTGTCTCCAAGACCCAGGTCCACTCCTTCCTATCCTCAAACAGAACCTCTACACAGCATTTCCAAAGATGATATGGGCCTCGAGGGAAATTATTTCCGTCAGATGAAAAAAAAATGATAATAATAATAATAATAATAATAATAATAATAATGTTTTTATTTAATTTCTAATACAATTACAAACATGTTATATTTAATACGTAAGAGAAATTACAGGTACTTATTTAATATTTGTAAAACAATGAAGAAATATACTAAAAAAAAAAAAAAAAATTCAGAGATATTTAAATAAATTCAGGTAGTGGTGAAGATCGCGTCAATGAGAAGAGATTCTTTCAAGAATCAATAGAATTTCCCTTTTGAATCTTTCCTCACTGACGCAAAATATGTCGATATCCTGTGAGATTTTGTTCAGGAGCAATATACTCCTCCCCACCGGGAGAACCATTGGCAGGTTGGTTCTATAGGTAGGAAGATAGAATAATCTATGACGACGCTGTCTTAGATAGTCATCAGGAACATAAAGACTTATGCGTTCCAAAATAGCTGAATTCTCTATGGAGCCTCGCAGTAGTCTAAAAAAGTGGGTAGCGGCATATGATAGTAGAAATTGTTTAAAAATTCATTTTTTCTAGAAGTAAGTCAACATTGAGCTTACTTCGGGCACACCCACAAGTCCACAACACACTTCTATTGATGTAACTATTTAGTTCCCAGTCGATTACCTATGAAATTCGCTTAAAATTAACCCTAACCTGACATATCTATCATACTGGCTCTGTCAAAAGCTTAGCTAGGGCAATCTCCAAGTGGTCAGCACCCAAAAATACGCACTTTGCAGATTGTTAACTCAAGAAATACTACGAACTATTTATCTGTTAATTCTATACGGGTAATTAGTAAAGTACGTAAGGTTTCAAAAGCAAATAATCCTCAAACCGTAATTAAAAAAAATCTATTTGAAATTCGTATTGGAATTTTAGGTAAAATGTTCAAAATTGCTTTCACTGGTTTTCAAACTGCATTTATTTTCACACATTTTGGAACGTATTTAATTGATTTTAAGGATTACAGTTTGAGGATTTTAGTCTTTTTTAAATCTTATCTATTTTCCTAACTACCCGTATATAATTAACGAAAAAAATATATGTTTTATTGCTTTTAGTCAGCAACCTGCAAAGTGGTGTTTAGGGCCATTTTTGAGTGCTGGTTCTTAACGTAATTTTATATCAGATTTGTTTCTAAAGTCGGCGACTGACTTATGACACTTGCCCCCGATATGATAAATTATAACTATCCGGTCAGTGGCTGAGTTGGCATCGCGCTTGGGTCTCACCCAGGCGTCGTGAGTTCAATTCCTCGGCTGGCTAAGTCCTCCATTACGGCACAAGCAACATCTTTCGCTTACTGTGATGGAGTAGGAGATTTTAAAATATTGTCAGGTTATTCGTAACCAGGGAATATTTGTCTTTCTTTAAAAAAAAAAGTCGTTCATTTGTGCCGGCTCATTTTGATGAGCCGTTAGCGTACGACTCCGAGTAAAACGTACCACGGCTCAATTAAATTGATACTCTTTTTAAAAAACATCGAAACCAATTAAGAAAGATTGTTTATTTATCTAAAAATATAAATATCTCTCAGATGTTCGATGGTATTCTTACACATTTCTATGGTGACGCATCGTTAAATAAGGTCCTTTGTTTTAATTTGTTTGTACATAATCATTGTATACGTGTCTAATTTCCGCAAGGCTAAATTATGGCCACGATCGTGGGACTTGCAATCATTATATTTGGTGCCATGACGCATCTTAAAGCAGTTGTTTTCAAGAGTTCGCACATTTGTGTGTAGAGATAAGAACAATTACCGAATTTACACGTTGTGTATGTACTTGAACGGCACATAACAGTATGACATCTGGAAGCTTTGTACCTACACCTATACGCAGGGAGCTGGGAGTCGTATAAACTGGGGTATGAGCTCATGAGCTTGGAGTCGGGTTTTAATATATGATGGCTCTTAAATGAGCCATCGATGAATTGAGTCTTACGAAAATGTTGATCTGGTACCGTGACTCCCTCTCTTAAGGCCATGCAATGAATGAGAATTTGATAGCCTAGAAATATCATAGATCTTTTACTTAAACACCGCAAGTAGAACACACTTTGGCCTTTCTTTTAATCGGGAATTTTTTTGGTGCGTATTTTTATAAGCCTAGAAAAAAATAAAGTATCAGACATCAAAAAAAAAATGTTTAAATCGCAAACCCTCGTACTTACGAACCCCTTTTTTCTGATATTCTTGCATTGTTCATTGTGGTAAATTAAGTTTTTTAGAATATGACCGTAAAACATTTTAATATTTATGTCTGAGTTTCACAGAATAGAATAAAATACGTATTGAGGTTTTTTTGCGTAAATCGAAACATGCGACCGATGTTAAGGGCGAGAGGGACGTCGGAGAGTTATTATTTATTAATTCAAAATAATGATAGTATTATTACGCAATACGATAAACCTAATGTTTTTAAATTGAAAAATATTTATTAAATATTTTATAAATTTACATACGCTTAGAGCATTTGCCAAAATATAACCAGAAATATTACTTTTTCTGACCGTCCCATTGTAAGTTTTACAAAATATTTAAAATACGAATATGATTTTTAAAGTGGAGAAAAGTAATTTTAATCCTTTATCGTTGCGTTTTTGTAAATAAACATAACCAAAGATTTGTAATCCGCATTACAAAAAAAAACATTAAAGCTACGTAATGTTCATGAAAAAATTAAACTACGCACTGTTCTTTTTTTTAATTTATCAAATCGACAAGTTACAGAAAAACCTTCACAGCATTTTTTAAGGATTTTCAACTTTTTAAATGTTTTTGTAAGACATGCGTAGACCGGTCAGAAATGTGTAATATTTCTGATTATATTTTGATAAATGCTAAGCCCATGCAAAAAAAAACGTAATAAATATTTTTCTCTTTAAAAACACCATGTTTATCGTATTGCACAATAATATTAACATTATTTTGAATGATTAAATAATAACTCTCCGACGTCCCTCTCCCCGTTAAGCTGGAATCTCAACCTTGTCGCCACCTGCATAAGGAGCGCGTGATTTCGTTGACATTTTTGCCGGTGGATCGCCTTAACAAAATGAGTCATGACCTTATTTACAACTGATGTTTATTTTTATTGCCCTCATCACGACTCTTCCCCAAAAAGAAAAGAGAATAAATAACATATTAGATTAAACAGTTTCCGATCCCATTAATTTTATAATAAAAACATGTTATGACACGTTTCAAGATGTTTTCAAACAATCTCACGCGTGGATTCTCGGGAGAAAGTTACCGTGAAAATGGTGCGATTTTAATTCGACTGAAACTCTTAAAGTAATTATTACAGAACGGTTTCTTGTGTATACCACCAGTGATTACTCGAGTACGAGTGCGCCCTAGGAGTGCCCTACAAGTGACGGGGAGGCGATGGGGGAGGGGGAGTGTTTATACCTGCTTTAGTTAGCTTGATACAGGGGAATCAAAAGGGGTGATATTTTATAGACAGACTCTAGTAATAGGTACTAGACTTCGTGAGCCTTCTGGAGTCTAGCTTTGGACATAGGAATTCGACTAATTTATTTATTTATTGAACGCTTGTAGGGTTTTTACAAACATACTACTTCGATGTTAATTCTTAGATCAGCGACGTCATCAGCTATCGGAAGGTTGAACGAATCAAAGCGCACACCAGACGCTAATTTCGGTGAGCGTGCTTTCAGCGTGTCAGGCAATGGCAATTAACTGCCATACGATTAAAGATTGATTAAAAAGACTTGACAGAATTCAGAACCCATCTCTTCGGAAAGTCATATTTATGAATGGTACAACTGCAAACCCAATTTACATAGCGAAGGTAGCCGGTTAGTACCCAGCTAAAATCATGTAAATTTGTAAATGTTCATAATTATCATATAAAACTCTTTTTTAGCTACTTGACTACCTTAGAATAAATACAATATTAATAAAAATAAGTTTAAAATAGTAACTGCAATATATTCCAATATTATGTCCTGTGCGTGCAAATCATATCTTTCATTTTTTTTAATTATTAATTATTTTTATTGAGATTAAAAAACCTTCTTTTAATATTTAATCATTGTAGAAAATAATATTAACATAGCCTAAATGAAACATGAAAACGGAAAGAACGACAGAAAATAAAAAAATTTCAGTCGCATCTGGGACACGAACCCAGCACCTCTGCCTATCCGGGGCAACCGCTTAACCAACATTGCTAATGAGACCACTTCAATTTATGTCATCTTCATCGATATCATATCTCAAATTCAAGATTTGTCAATGTTATTCTCCATTTTTTGTCCCAGATGGGACTGAAATCTTTTTATTTTGTGTTGTTTTTTTCCTTTTTCATGTTTCGTTTAGGTTATGTTAATATTATTTTCTACAATAATTTCATATCTTCCAAGCTACAACTTTATAATATAATATATTAATCTGGAGTGACCTGCCAGGTAAGTATGTTTCTGTATCTGTTTGTACTAAGATGAAACCTAGCAAGTAATATTCGCACATTGCCTTTAACGTGGTTTTTCACAAAAAACGGCGCTTTAAAAATCATTCAATTATTATTATTATTATGTAGTACAATAATAGAGTGGAATAGGAGTTGGTTCATTAGTGAGATAATATTACAAAACAGAGACGATTAAAGAAATACATGTCAGATCAATGCATGTCTCCTTGATAGCTACGGGTATCTTTCAAATTATTTAAGTGTAACTATTATATTAAGTCTATCCTCACCGTAACAAAACTGTACTACTTTTTATTTTTTTATTTCTCAATTTGTTTAACACTTGCTGATATTTTGATAATATTATTTGAATCCATATTATGTAATTGGACTGTAGTATCTCTATAACGAAACTGTTATGCTGTATGGCAGTGAGGCATGGAACTAGCAGAGGAAGGATAAAAGTAGACTGAACACTGTAGAAATGAGATCTCTGAGACGAATGTGTGGTAAAACCACGTATGATCGAGAGAAAAATGTTGAGATTCGTAAAGAATGCAAGGCTGATGTAAGCGTAGTGAGCAAGATTAAGAAAGGGACGCTTAGATGGTTTGGGCATGTAGAGCGAATGAACGAAGAGAGGAGTGTAAGGAGAATATATGACGCGAATGTGAATGGAAGAAGAAGCCGGGGACGCCCGAGGAAGACATGGCACGATCAAGTGAATCAAATACTCGAGTCGGGCCATGTCAGAAGTCGGAATAACAGAAGAGAATGTATGAGGCGTTGAATGAATGTGAATGAAGCAAGAAGTGTATGCCAAGATCGAGTTGTTTGGCGATCCGTCCTCTCTGCCTACGCCTGCGGGGAAACGGTGTGATGGTTAATTAGCTGGTTAGTTATGCTGTTTTCAGTTTTTTAACTTGTGTACATTGATCACAACATGCATGCACCTATAATGTTCTAATTTTGTTCTACATTTGTATGATGATTGTTATTTATTGTTTTATTATATAATATCGTTATATAATATCGACGAGCGCCACCTGGCGTACGGGCAGACCAACACCAAGCGTCCCGTCACCAACAAAGACAAAGAAGATTGGAAGAAAGGATCAGTACCCCCGGCCCCAGTCCCCACCCGCCGTCCAACTTCACATAACTCCTATCATTTGTATTAGCGTCTTGCAATATATCGTAAGGAATAAATACAGTTAGCTTCTTTTTTTTCAATTAAATATGTATGAAAACTTAGACCAAGCCGTATTTAATTTTGATAATCTAACTGCATCTCTTTATATGGTCTATAAATAATGTGTAATGATAGTGTCCAAAAAAAATAAAAATTAATTAATATAGGAATAATGTAAGAATAGGAAGTAAGATTTGTACAGCGCCCTTGAGGTGATTTTTCACAAAAACGGCGCTATAAATCATCCGATTATTATTATTATTATTATTATCGTTGAACTAAACTCCTGCTGACAAGCTACTTGCTGTGGCTTAGCGGTTACAAGTTTACATTGTATGTAATTAATATTTTATATGAAAAAAAAAATTAAAAAAACTCATTATTTTTGCTTTGATACAGGACGGAGAAGTTTGGAATATGTCGAGTCAGTTCAATGAAGCTGCACTAGTGGTGAGTTATGTGAATAGTTTGTGCTATGTTGCATTGGAAAATATGGTGTAATCTTGTAGATGTGACATTTATATATCATTTAACATTTTATGCAAGTCTATTTTTTTTATTTTTTTTATATGAATACCTCACAAGAGTCCCAACTGCTCCCAACCGTCTGGAGCCAGTGAGACTATGACATTACCAATTGGGGATGTTGTGAGGCTGAAGGTATTGGGGAGGGGAAGGAGAAGGGGAAGAGGAAGGTTGGGAATACCTGGCTATTCAGATCTGGTCACCAAACACGGCTAAAAGCCATTTCAAGCAACGTTTCAATTCTGAATGGTGGTCTTTCACCAGGGCGATACTGAGAGTATTTCCACTCCGGAACATGCGCAAATACACTTATATTATTTTTAAATTAATTGTGAAACAACACAAATCAATTAAATAAAATTTACTTGCGCACGCCGGGATTTGAACCCGCGACAATCGGATTCGTAGTCGAGAGCCTTACCCCTCGACCACGGAGGCCGTCTATGCATATGATATGTGACATGTAAATCCAAAATTCATTCGAGGTAATTTTTTTAAATTCAATTATACTACGGTAGGCATGTTTGCACTTCGTTCAATATTAGAATATACTCAGTATGAATAAATACGATTTGAGCCATATTAAATGTCCATATCTGAATAGCCAAGCAGTTTTAAAGTTTTATTTTGACTTTCTCCTTGAGGCGAAGCTGTCAGCGAAATCACTATTTCAATTAATCTTTACGACGAATAGGTTTACATTACGAAATCCAAAAAAATGTACTTTGGATAAATTTGAGCTCTTCCTATAGTTTCTGTTAATTAGATTTAAAACGAATTTCTTAATTACGTTATAAAAAATATAACCGCAAACTACAAAATAATTTATTTTTCATTACGAAATGAATAACACATGTAAAAATACCGGATAAAACAACACAAACTTTTTAAAAATGATGTAGTCATTAAAAGTACGATTTTTTTTTAAATTGACTCGAAAATTAATCTAATCTAACTTGATTAACATTTTTTTTTAATAAAAAAATCATTAATTGCGTTAAGTTAGATTGGGTTTAGTTAATTTGTTTATAATTCAGAATCAGGTGGGAAAAAATGTGAAAGGAAGGACTGGAAGAAACAGGAGGATGCCACGGAAATTGAATAGGCCTACCTTTGGTCATGGATATCCTCTAGCAGTTGATTTCACCTCACTTAAACTTGACTGCACTCCAGAATTGGCAATTCTTCAGAGCTGTCGATACATATGTACTTGGAGCCTGATATTTAATGACTTTATATCACTTTCAAAGAGTGTGCCGATTCATTCGTCTGTTGATATATCATGAAACCATAAGAAACCAGTCGAAGATAGCTAAGTTCATTTATGACAGTTTCTGTTGATGAATATTTACTCTTTCTTACAAAATTATTCACACAATAAATAAAAACCCCTTATTGCGCTTACATCAAACACTTGTAGACTTCGCTTGCCGGGCGATTTTTATGCCGATTACTTATATTCGAGGGCCATTATTTATAAGACACAGCTTGTATTTTTGGGTTTTAAGTATATTCCTCTTATATTCTTCACATCCTTCAGCTATACATTATTCCCCAAACTTGTGATGCCCATGACCGCACTAACTCTAGGCAATCGGTATCTGTTGCGGTATAAAAACATCGAAAATTCTTTCACCATTCAATAAAGTCTTATTATGGATTTGTTTTTCAGATTAGAATATTGTTGTTATCCAAAGGCCAATTATTTTTTATTGCCGCAAAAAAATCATAGAACCAACGCGAAAGGTGAATCCCTAACATAAATAATTAATATTCGCCTGCGTCATATGATCGTACCGGATTCAAATCCGCATATTCGGGTTCTCATTTACCTGTTTGTCGCATAATGTGACGTCGAGAGGATGTCGTCAAAGCCGTAAGTTTTTTTGTCACTTTTTATACCATCGTTTGCAAAATATCGTTTCTTCATAAATTCTTTTTCTTATTTTTTTATATTGCTTTGTTATTTACTCTTTTTTATTACAAACTCTTTTAAGGGCTATCACTCAAAAATTGCCCTAACCATCACTCTGTAGTCTGCAAACTCAAGCAATACAATGATTTATCTGTAAATTCTATACGGGTGGTTACGAAAATATATAAGGTTTCCAATAACAAAATTTCGGTATTCTATGTGCTAGTGTTACATTGAAACATTGTATTTTTTTAAAGTTTCTTGACGGAATTCAGATTTACCAAATAATAATAATTGAGTCCGTATGTACGCTCTCCAACAAACAAAGCATCTAAATATTTGACGGCATTACGTGGTAAAAGCGTTTTTTTTCAAAAATTATTAAATTTAACGCCATCTGTGAGCACGGAGCGTTATAACCATGTTTCGAATACCCTTAAGAAGAACGGCTGCGCAGCCTGTTTCATACTAAACTGAATTTTGGATTTGAGGCCAAAATTCTTAGCACAAATTTACGAAGTTGACTCAAAAATCATGAAAATCGATTACTTAAAAGGCCTATATTTCGTATTTTAAAAAAATATTTAAATCATTCTAAAAAAAAAAGTTTAATTTTTATATAGTTAAATCACAGTTTGGTTTTATACCAGCTTTTATCAATAATTGCTAATACTTGTGTGGCCTTGTGTTATGTTACACACGTGTCGACCTTCATACTATTTTTGAAGCAATAACATTCCACAGACAAAAACAACAATATTCCAGTTATCCATAAATATTCCTTTTCGCATATTTTTAGAGGCTTCATCTATTCTATCTTTATTTAAATTTTCATTCTACAAATATTATTATTGACTAATACATATACAAATTATTTACATTGATTTTTATTGGCGTTTAGCGAAAGATTAATGAATATTGTAATAATTGTAAACCGCAGTCACATTGAAAAAATAATATAATAAAATACCGGAAAATTCTTCTATTATAATACGCTAGAATTAGGCGTTCTAGTTACCAATAGACTGACATATTAATTGAGGTGTTAATTACGTTGTTATGTGAATTCAAGAAAGCGATAGTCTGAACTGCATCTATATCTTCAATCGGGGTATGTTGTGAGGCTAAAGAGAGTGGGAAAGGGAAGGAAATGGGGAAGAGAAAGGTTGGGAGTATCTGGCTATTCAGATTTGGTCACCCAATAAGGCTAAAGCTACTTCTTAGATCTTTCACTAGGGGCGATACTGAGAGTATCTACCTACTTTGGAATGTGCTATGAGTGCCCTACATTCTTTTATATTAAATAAATATGAAATAACACACATTAATTGATAAAATTTAATGTGCGTACCGGGATTCGAACCCGGTCGTACTCATATGTATATAATAATAAAATTTCTTAACAATGTTCTATTTTTTTTAAATATGTAGTGTTGACACCACTCTAGAAAAAAAAAACAAATTTAGTTTGGACTAATGATCTCACCACACAACACACTTGTATGCATGCGACGAATGCTTGCATATCTAGACATTTATCCTGTAATAATGACGTCACAAATTCAATAAAGATGATGATTTTTGGTGTCGCAAAGATTCTTGCTATCTAAACACCTTCAATTACCATCTCACTCAATAAGTTGGTTCCGCTTGATTAGGCCTGTTTCACTCATCTCACATTCCAGTTGGAAATGACTTTTCAAATTGAAAGCTACGACTGCACCGGAAACTATTTGAGGTCATCGCCCCTCGGACATGAACGTAAAAAGGCTAGATAAAAATACTTGTGTAGATACACTGGTACAGATTGAACTGAGTGGGCCCTCAAGTATCAGCGATAGACGTGAACACAAATACAAACCCGGTAAAGATTTTTGTGGTAAAATTTACTAAGGAAGATGAAGAAGAAGGAGAGTTATTTAATGGAATATAAAAAAGGAGGATGCGAAATATTCAACACTAATTTAAAAATATTCAATAGATCAGTAACAGTAAGGTTGAAAACAAGAGAGTCTAAGTTAATGACCCTGAGGTACCCCTAATTAGTAGCATTCCGTCTGTTAGGTCATGAAGATCTTTATCGTCTCCATTCACGAATATTACTAAATATTTTGATGTAATGTTTTGAAACACCGCTTCTAGGTACAATTATCTTAAATTAGCTTCAAAAATTGATTTAACGACCTCCATGGCTGAGCGGTAAAGGCATTGGCTGTATACCCAAAGGTTATTTTTTTGTTTCTTAGGGAGAATGAATATATTAATAAAATATCATAGAGGATCTTAAATACCTTAAACAATATTTACTGACTAGATCTCAATAGTCAGATGCTTTCCTATATTTTCCTTACCGTCTTCTCAATCATTGCTACCTTCAGTTTCACCCTTCCAACATTCTCCTAATTGGGACGCCCGAGTATTTCCATCTCCGAGCAATTGAAACTGTTTCGCGTAATGTTAGTTAAAAAATTAACTAACAAAGATTATATTTTGATCAGCAAAAGATTGACATCATCCGAACTAAATATTTTTATTCCAGTTTAACGAACTTTCCAGCATATTCTAAATTATTTCAATCTCATACCAATCTGGTCTACATCAAACCAACGACCGTAACGGTTCCAGCTCACTTTCGTTCTTATTTCAAATGAGTCACAGAGTAACTGCTCCGGGCGGAACAGGTACACAACATCACGTGACAAGATACCAGTTCCAACGATCTCCGGTCAGTGTTACGTCACTGCGGTCCAGAAGAGTGCATAGTATTAAATGCTACGTATCTTTTTACAACGAAATAATCGAACATTCGATATTTTTCTGTTCGATTTCTGAGAAATATTAATAGCCCATTGCAACATTGTGCACTTCATTCGATTAAGAACAAAAATGTATGAGTGATTTTGGATTAAGATTTCGAAATGATATCTCAGTGAATTTCAAATCAGTACATTAAGTTTATGTGGATAATTTTTTTATTCGTACTGTGAATAGTGAATCAGACAAGTTTGTTGTTTTCATAAAACTATTACGCAAATGGTATCATTCATCATAATGTACACTTCGATAGCTCGGTGGGTAGAAATCTCGGTTAACAGTCAGAAGGTCAGAAGCAGATTAGAGTCGAACGCCCTTTTCAAAACAAGGTATCCTTGTAACTGTGGGAGTTTAAGGGGAGAGGGCGTCGGAAAGAGATTATTTATTAATTCGAAATAACGGGAATATTACTAAGCATTATTGATGGTATTATTTTTATAAAATAAATCAGAAATATAGCTTTTTCTGACCGGCACACGTATGTTTTGCTAAAAACATGAAAATATATATATTTTTTTAATAAACTCAACCAAAGTTTTGTAATCGGCATATAAAAACGCATTAATATTAGTGTTTATGGAAAAATGAAACTACATCGTCTTCTCTTTTTTAGAATTTTTTTTTCAGCATTTAAAAAAAAACCTGAAATATATTTTTGTAAGTATTCAATATTTAAAAATATCTTGTATAACATACGTTAGACGGTCAGAAAAGGGTCATATTTCTGATTTGATTTCGATGAATGCTAATCCCATATAAAATTAAAAAATATAAAATAAATCGATCTTATGTTGGTTTTAATATTGTCCTGACGAAGGAAGAGCGATTGCAATATCAGTCAATCAATATATTCAATTTAAATGTTTGTGTTTATATTATAATTGTGGCAACTCACAAAATAAATGCTTTTTAGTGCGTCATTTCTCGAGAAATATAGAAACCGTAATATACATCGAAAAATACTTATTCACAAAGTGGTTCGGTGTCTCCCACTTTTCAATCTATGTTGCAAAGGCCTACTGCCGATAGCCACTTCATAACCTCTCTCTCTCTTTCTCATAAACGACGAGTTTAACAAAAAGAGATATCAGAACGAAACTCTCAGTGGCAGAACCATATTGCCATGTTACCTTGCTCGCACCGTGCACTGACCGGGTGAATTGCGCAATGCATTGCACAAGCGGCTCTACGCGCATGTCTGACGCGCACTGAAGCGGCTGTATCCTACAATCACTCATGTAGAATGGGCTAATTTTATACCATAAGAAAACGTAGCATCGTTTGCCAGTTTTTGATTGCACGAAATTGGACTGAGGTAATTTAAAATATTTTTACGTCAAGGTTAATATATCATGAATGTTTGTTGTCGAAAAAATAAGAAGTTTTTGTTTTCATTTGTAGTTTAAAAAATGATGTTTATGCCTGTATTTATTCGTTGTTTCCGATGATAGCAAGGGTTAGAAATGTCGATAGAAACGAGAGCTCTGAGGTGCATGAGTTATATAATTATGTACGACGGTATTACTTATGAGGAGGATGATAAATAATTCTAGGTCGATATAGGTATAAGTGTAAAAAATAAGATTAATAAAGGGATCCTTAGATGGTTTTAATATATAGATCGAATTGAAATAGAAAATGGTACCAGAAAAAGTATTCATTTTCATCTCAGAAAGAAATGGGAAAAACCATTTTTAACAATATATTGTATGAAGAAGAGTGTCTATAGGTGACTGGATTTGTTTTTTTTATAAAAATCTACGGTTTTATTTCGAATTTGATGAATTTTTGCTCAATTGATCTTCAAAACAAGAAGAAGATCACTGTATACACATTTTTTCATCAAAAAGCCATCGCTATCCCCCATTCCCTCCCTACCCCTTAAAACATAATGTTTGAATTATTATTTTGCACACTTGACGTTCAAAATAAGAGGAAAATTGTTTGGATGTAGAAGTAAGGGTCGGGTTAGGGGTAGGGATAGGGGTAGGGGTAAGGGACCTCAAAAATTTACTCCAAACTATTCATAACCTCATAAAATTTTATTGTCCGTAGTTAAAAACTCTTAAACGATGACCACTTGTTATGAAACTTGCACAGATTTTGTGTCAGAACTTGCATGTACGTCGCATTCATTTTCAGCTCACAGCTTAACTACCGTCAAGAGCTATAGAGCTTAGAAGTTCTAATTCATTTATCCAAAAATTACACAAAACGTCGCATTGTTCGTTCCATGTTTTTAGTAGTCTGATAGAAATATTTATGTGCTGGACTTTTTCTTTATAGATATCTAATGTATTTTGCATTTCTCGCCCCGTGTCCATGTAAAAAATAAACTCTAAAATATATAAACTAACTACTGCATTATGTCTCAGTTTATTTCCTATGCAATGGGAAGTACAGTGGTCGTCTAACTATAAAATTTATTTATATCATGAAGACAAAGGCATCTTTAAATGTACCCATGTAATACATACCTATTACATACTATTACATACCTACATACCTATTTATACTTACATACCTATTTATTTCCCAGCATCCATCCTTCTCTGACTCAACAATTGCACAGTAAACTTCTCCCAAAGTGCATCGACCCTGAAGTTGTTTATTTTCGAATCTCTTTGTGTAGCTTCGTACCCTCGACGACAAAGGAATATCTCAGACACGACAAAAGTTTAAGAATCGGTACTAATTTGGCCAAAAGAAAATCGTTAAACCAATCATTAAGTTTATTGTTGCTACATTAGTGTCAATCTACAAAGTTCACGAACGGCAATAAATTTAAAGTAAAAAAGGGAAAAATCATTTTCTCGGCGGCGCTTTACAAAGCTGTAAAAAACTTCAAGACAATAATATTTTTACCCTGAAATCTCTGATGTTGACCATAAAAAAGAAATCAGTGTGCTGATTCGGGAAAAAATTACAGAATTTTGAGCTCTGGTGTCATGAAAATCAGACAGTTTTTCAGTCTCGAAAGCATTTACGTCACGGCGCTTTAAAATATCCATTTTACTTATCGTGTTCTTTATTCCAACTATCTTAGCTAACTTACAATCACGCCGTTTCTCCGAATAGGTAGGCAGAGAGGATGAACCATCGCACAACTCTGTATTAGCACACACTCCTTGCTTCATTCACACTCATACACCGTATAATGCAAACTCTTCCATTATTCTTACTCTTGACATGGCCAGACTATCCGTATACTAATTTCTACGTTCACTAGCTCTATTTCTCCATGTATTTCAATTACCTTTTCAATTAGATTTAGAAGGAACAGTGCTTAAACTCGGGCGAAATCGGGAAGTAACTAGCAGTTTAAAAAAATATTTATTTTATTTATTTAGTATAGAAAACGTACTTGAGGATAATTGTAAAATAAAAAGTATTAACTGTCCAACTGTGAAGATTTTCTAATTTTAGGACAGTCGCAATAAAATATTCTTGAAATAATATGCTCGCATGTACACATAAGTATATAATTATGGATATGATTATCTGAAGAGATACTTAATATTATGGAAGTGATGAACCAATATACAGAGCACCCATAAAGTATAATATTCTTGACGCTTGTGGTTGATTTCGTAAGAGACCGAACCGCAAACGAGACGTTCGTTGAATTTTTAATTGGAGACCAAGATTTCTCAATACGAATCGTTTTTCGATATAATTTACGATAGCACTCTGTTTAAATTATTTAATTATGACATGTATATATTTACTTGCAGATTTTTAAACAAGTCAATAATTTAACATTTGTGAATGATGAATACTTGGAGCAGGTCGATGAGTTTATTATATTTGGGAAGTATGTTTACGGGAGATGGAAAGACCGATAGGAATTTTGAAAGAAGGGCGAATGCAGGAATCTCCATTAACGGAGAACTGCACGCGGTTGGGGATAACAAAAAGTTGTCCTAAGAAGCGAAGCTAGCAGTCCACAATGGAGGCTTATACCAACCCTGATATATATGGCAGTGAGGCATGGAACTGACAGAGGAAGGTGAAAATCATCTCCTAAAACCATGTATAACCATGTGAAAATGTTTAGATTCCCAAAAACTGCTAGGCTAATGTAAACATAATGAGTGAGATTAAGAAAGGGCGCTTAGATAGATTGTTTGGACATGTAGAGCGAATGAACGAAGAGAGGAGTGTAATGAGAATATTTGTCGCAAATGTGAATGGAAGAAGAAGCCGGGACGCCCCAGGAAGACACGGCACGATCAAGTGAATTAAATACTCGTGTCGGGTCATGTCAAAAATCGGAATAGTAGAAGAGAGTGTATTTATTTTATTTTATTTTAGTACGTAAAACGGGCAATATACCCAAAACTTAAATACATAATGTGTATGAGACAATGTATGAATTTGAATGAATCAAGAAGTATATGCCAAGATCGAGTTGTTTAGCGGTTCGTCCTCTTTGCCTACCCCTGCGGATAAACGGCGTAATGGTTAGTTAGTTAGTTAGTTAAGTCGATAAGTTGTAACATTTATGTATTGTATAACAGTTAATTAAACGAATGTATAAAGTTAGATATGTTTTGGTTATGCTATGTAAAGAATGTGTTTAATATTTAGTATGAAAGACCGAAACATTTATCAAATGTAGTGTTTCTTATTAAACAACTGTGAGAAATAATATTTAAGTATTTCATATCTCAAAAAATAACATTAAAAAAGTGCTCCCTTTTTGCAAATGTACAGCACACACACATGTATACAATATCAATGCACAACGCATACCTACACATAAATGCGTATATGTATATCCGCATACATAGTAGGGTAAAAATAAATTTGTAAAGTGGACTTGAGTAAGTAAAATATGAATTAAAATATGAAGTATTGAATGTAACCTATAGTAGATATTTAATAGTAATTAAATTCATTACTTGGTATATGGGAGTTCATTATACAAAAATTATTGTGATTATCCATCACAGAGGTGATTACGTTCGTATTAAGGTACACATTAATGACAAATACAAATAGTACAAAAAATTTTCGAAGGTCGACATAGCTGCAGTGCTTCGAGAAGTTCTGTAGCGAATGATTGCCGACTGCGTCAGCTGCACAACATCGTTAATAAAAATAATACAATTTATTATTGTATTAGTGATTTTATAAGAAAAATTTTATAATTTTTAGGTATTTAGATTTAAAATATGTTTTGTTTTCTTTTTATATTTTTTTAAAGTAGAGATTTGATATAACTTTAATTTCATGTAATTTTTATAGACACTACTGAAAACCAGCTGCACTCTGGGCTCCGGAGTGTATAGCTGGGCAGTCACCTTTTTCTCAATTACTAAAAACATAAACACATTATTGACAAATAAACTTTTTTTATTTTATTATTATTATTATTTCGAAAGCTGAAATATTTCAGTTTTAATTAACTGTCAATCATTGTTAATACTAAAGGTATTAATTATACAATATTTTCTCAAAATTGAATGCTTCAAAGGTTATGTTTTTTGTGTTATTTTAACTGATCCTTCCGATGAGATTGGTGTACAGCTTAAATGAATAACAGAAGTATTTGTTTAATTTAATACAGAAATATGCAAACTGGAATCGAGCTCTTTCAGCGCTATGATGATAGCGATGATTTGTTGATTGCGTACTGTGATCACCATTGCAAAATAAGACAATGTGACAGCATTAACAATGATATTAAATTTCAATCTTTATGGGTCGGTTTGCAATGGTCGCTTATTACGTTTTGCGTCTAGGAGTGATGAATCAAAGCCTTGAACTAGTTCGCGTTCTGAATTTTAATTCGGTTTTAAATAATCGTAAGCGACTTGGCGATTGCATCGTAGAGCAAAAACAAAGCAGTAAAGTTATTTTGTGAGGTCAATCAAACTTCATAATGGACATCATAATATCTAGACCTAGCAGCGCCTATACAAAAAGCGTGCTATAATATTTGTGCAATTTTTGGAATCGAGCCCGCAACTCAAAAGTCAAATATTTCATCCACTGCACTATGTGTTACATCTAAAACTACCCTCACGAGAATTGTGGAGCTCCGAATATATATATATATATATATTTATATAAATAGACTGTAAATATTGATGAAATATTAATGATGATTTTGGTTGATTGTAATATAGGCTAGATTAATGGCTTAAAAGGAACAAGGATAACCAAGCACTTACCGAATGATTTACATATGAACGACCGTGCTCCCACGAAAGTAGTTCTGAACGAGAGAACTAAATAATTAACAGTCACATTACAGTGTTGCCATTTATAGTGTTAATTAGACAAAGTAGGGACTGAATTAATATCAATTACGGTAGGAACCAACTACATTATCATTTCAGAACTTAACACTATGTGTAAGGAACGTGCGACTGACGAATTGTACGAGAAATACACCATGAAAGAGAGGCAAAAATAATGTAATAGCCATCATACAAAATACTTTGACATTACACTCCGGAAAACGTTAAAAATATGGTAGTTCAGATGAAAGATATCATCACGTTGGTCTCTCTATTTCCTTAGGCCTAATGACTCATTGTTCACATCCATGCCACCCAGCTATCTATGTTTAAGTCTGCCAATACTCCTCCGTCCTTCAGGCGTATTATGAATTGCAATTGAAGACATGGGTGGGACCAGAACATACGGAATAATACGCTGTTTTTTAACAAAATGACTTATTGTGTTATAGTTCCTTCTTTATCATAATAGTTGAATTTTAAACCTATCAAAAATGGCTGTGTAAGGCTTCTTTTTGTGTCCAGTCAGTACGCTGTTCTGGTAAAAATTATTAATGTTCGAAATGGCGTCAGTTACCAGTGACAGTTCAGGAAGTCGGCAAATTTTATTAAAAAGTGCTCATTTAGTCTGTCTTCAATGTTTCGAAAAACATAATTTGCTTACAATTAAAAAAATTCCTTTTTTTAGTCATTTTTAAATATTTTTTAAAAATTATTTCGTATCATTTATTCATGTAATTTTTAAATACTGATTTATTTAATGTTTTTAATTGTTTGTTTTTTTATGCATTTATGAATTTATGCTACTCTGTTTGTCGAAATATTTACATCGCAATCATTACGAAACTTATGAGAAAGTAACCATTTTTTTTAACAAGCTTGTAAACCTCATTGTAATATGTTTTTAATCATTGAAGATAATATTAACCACTCTCAAAATGACCTCGGATAGACTGCTGTCTTTTTCTTTTTTATATTTCATTGGTTTCATGTTTCATTTTGAGAGTTTTAAATTATCTTCAGTGATAAAACAAAGATTTAACATTATTTAAACCTGGTGTGACAACTCTACGGAAAATGGATGTATGAAACCTGCAAAGAATTGGGATAATACTAATGAAGCCAGCAAAGAAAACGATCCACTTGGATTGCTAATTTTTTTGAGTGGTTCAGAAATTTCATTGTTTTTGCTCAAGCTCAGGCGGATCATGACGATGGTTTTTTTTCACCTTTATCATGCAAGAAGATCATATAACCTTCATGCCTTTGAATATAAATAAGTAAATAAGTAAATAAGTAAGATCTTAATGTAGAGATTTATTAAGTCAAATAAATAAGCTTTAACATATTGAAAAATGAAGATTTTTTTATTTGTGGGAAGTCGGCCCACTTTAATCCTTTGTAAAACATTGAGGGCCGTTTTCTTAAAAGGGTTTTTTGTCACATACGCTGTGAATGCATCGTTTAATTCTTTAGAGCACTTTCATGTAGATAGTATCTACAGACCCATTCACTAAGCTTACTTTGTTCTGAAAATATAGTAACTCAGTACGCGCTATGAGAATCTAACTCTATCCACCCAACTGTTACTTGGTTTTAGTTACCTTCAGTAATCCCAGTAATTTGTTGTGTCTATTAATTTCAGCATAAATTTTTATATTTCCTTTGACCTCCAATTCCGACTAAATAAATAAAATAATTTCATGGTTTGAAAGAAATCTTTTTAAAACAGTTTTTTACACGCAATTTTATAGCTTCATCAACTTATGAATCATAGTGCACTCATTTCCTTGACTATTTTGTGTCTAATTCTGGTATGTTTTCCGTCCAACACTGAATAAATTTAATAAAACACATCTACTTAATTTCCCAAACATGAAGTGCGTCATAATCTCGTGAAAGAAATCATTACATTTATGTTTTTGATGTGTAAATAGCTCACCCCACGATTAAATGTTTCATGTGTCTACTGTATTTAATATGTAAACATCTACGTTTTCAGGAGCAAAGCACACCTTTTCAGGATAAACAATTTACCTAGTAAAAATAATGACAAGTATAGACATATAATAAGAAGAAAATAGAACAAATTAAAAACACAAAAAAAAATTTAAATAGGTGATGAAAGTAGGTAAGAAATTAATTAAAAATCCAACAAATTATTATGAAATTGAATTTTTTTTAAATAGTAAATTGTATTAGAATTTTTATAAATGAAACTGTTTTTATTATTAGCACAAATAAAATAGCAAGGTAATAAAAATAAAATAATAATATTAACATTATTAACACTTTATATAATTATTTTTATAAACAATAATTATCAGCCTGAAACACTCATCCAAATTGAAAAAACCTTCCGAAAAAAGATAAATGTCGCCGACAGGACTCGAACCTTCACCTGGTTTGCGATAAGCCGACGTAGCTCAACGGTAGAGCATCTGACCGGCAATCAGAAGGGTGCAGGTTCGAGTCCTGTCAGCGACATTTATTTTTTCTCGGAAGGTTTTTTCAATTTGGATGAGTGTTTCAGGCTAATAATTATTGTTTATAAAAATAATTGTTATCCTTTGCGCTATGCACAAAAACCTTGTCTTAAAAACTTTAGTTTATCAATTAATACAGTAATAAGTATTGATTTTATAAATATGACTACAAAGTTATTTTACATAATTTGAAGAAACAAAAACAATTAATATATACATACATATACATAGGCTTTTTTAGTTTCTTTTAAAGTTAATTAGTAGATGGGAGTCAAGAATAATGTGGGTCTATGCGCGCGCACAGGCTGCTCCAATTGCATTTACGTAAGACCTGGCTTGCCTATACCGTGCAGTTTTAGTAAGTTGACTCGTTACATTGCATATTTTGGTATGATTCCAAAAGAACCCAATGACCAATGAACAGAAGATAAGAGAAATAAAAACTAAATTTACGGACGTTTAATTCTCTTGTTAGATTTGATTATATCGAGGCCAATGATTGACAGAGAAAGTAAAGAGTATTTAAAAATTCTTAGAATAAACCAATTTAAATCATCCATAACGGTTAAACTATTCTAGTTCCGTAGTTGAAACGCTTTTTCTAGTACAGTGCACTTTAACATAACCTCAAAAAATTAGGGATTAAGACCAATTTAATTAAACACCTTAGATTATTGAAAAAAAAACGATATTTTTCGGTTTTATATCTTTATTATTACATGGAAGGTGAAAGTTTATCTTTTTTACAGTAATAAGATTCGCTAGATAAATAAGATCCCACCTCTCATTTATTAGTATATTATTAATTTTTTGTGTTTAATTGGTGGAACTCCATTGATGTTGTTGGAAATTTGATGTAAATCAAATTTAATAATATTTTTATTAAGTTCTGCAAGTATTCTTAGTTTTTATTATTGTTACATTACACGACTTATTAATATGATTTTATTTACACCCACCCCATTCTAATTTGGACGGCGGTTGAAAATAATTATTTAACCGATAAAACCGATTTAGACAGAAGAAATTTAAAATTCTCTCTTTAATGAGGTTTTTACATTTATAAAGAGTTTTAATTTTGAATAATCCTTTTTAGGTTTTTTTTTATTTATTTTTATTTTGTAGCTTTACTACACTATTTAAACTTTGTATTTATAATTTACTTTATATGTTTTACACTTTCCTTATGTATTTTAAGCATTTTCTTTCATTTATACATCTATATACAATATTTATTTTGTTACCCGTCTCAGAACAGACATCGTCTAGTGAGACGGGTAAAGTACATGTAAATGTTAAAATTTTATGCCAAACGCCCGGGTTGCCGGCAATGAACGATTTTTTTTTTTTTAAATTAGATTGAGTTTTTCGGCTAGTTATTTTTTTTTGTACTTTAATGACTTTTTATCACTTTTTAAGAGTGTGCCGACTCATACGTGTCTTGAGTTATCTTATCACCATTTTCAATCCATTTTTTTCTGTGTCTTCTGTTTCATATTTCATTTGAAATTTGTTAAGATTATCTGCAATGATTAAAAAATAATATTACAGGGGGGTTCGTAAGGTTCAATAAGTTATTCCAATCAAAATTAATATTAGTTTATTTATTTTTTGCCAATTAAATTTGATGAAAGGTATGTCAGATAATGAAATAATAACATTGTTTCTATAATGCTCGTTAGAATTTCGTACTCTTTATTGATAGCTTTCATTCGCTTTGTAAATTCTTATTATTTTACGTTTTTGTGCAAAACGATGCTCGAACTATAATAAAGCTGTGGAAAAATTACATAGCCTTGAAGATTTTAAGTTTTAATGTAATCTCTCGCCACAGTTTACAAAATATATTAAGATTTATTTAACAACAACAAAAAATGTGTTTTTACGCCATTTAATGCGATTTATAAGATTTACATAGCAGCGTTGGAGGTCGACACGACTTTTTACATTTGTCAAAGATGTAGATACTTCCTGAATAATTTATCACTTGAATCTGCCTTTCTAACGAAAAGTTTCATCAGAATAATCTATAAAACACTAGGTAAATAAATAAAATAACATTAAATTCTTATTAACCGCCCTACCCATATGAACGTACGTGATACGGCCGATATATTATCACCCGAACGCAACAAGCCGTATCCCGTACGTTCAGGTACAAAAAAAAGCTATACCCGAAACCCACCAAACATTCGTATGCGTCAAGTTTGTTCCTGCGTCATCTCGTTTAGTGTTTCGAGGTCAGCCGAAGCTAACGGATGTGTTCGGATATTTTCGTCTCTCCCATACAAGGTACGTCACTAGTCACACGTATTGTTATTGCGGAATGTTTTTAACCTACTTTTTTAATAATAACCCAAAGGACGCGCGGTTAAAGACAACATGACTGTTATATCAACGTAAAATTGTAGAAACATTTTTTCTTATATATATAACATATATATGTATTTTTATTTTTTTTTAAATCTTTATATATAAAAATGAATGTTTGTCCTCGATTTTGTCGAAAAATACTTGACCGGTTCGCTGAAAATAGCACAGTTTGTTCTCATTAGTGCCGGGAAGGTTTAGAGAGTAGTTTGAATGAAATCCATTATATGAAACTGTTTCTATATGTTTTTAAAATAGTATGAAAAACATTGAACCCGCCATGTTGTAATCAGGTTAGCACATAGATAAACCACTCTGGTTAACCACAAATTACATATTCAAAAGAAGGTTTATTTGGGTTTAATATTTTCAAAATGGAAAACACAAATAGGTGCCGAGTTAAGAATTTATTATTTAGATATGTTTTGAAAAAATAAATGTTTGGAATGAAATAATTATTTTTAAATTGTTTCTTTGATTATAGATAGTAATAGTCGTCGCAAAGCATCACTTTCGCTGTCAAATCAATTATAGCACCCAAACGACAAGCAAAAGTTCACAACTTCATAACGTTATTAGAAAAAAAAAACCTAAGAAGGCCTGGTACACGTCAGCTAAAGTTACATAAATATTGTGATAAACTCCCGTTAAACTGATTCACATCACTTTGTCAAGAGGTTCTTTTTAACGGTGTATATTTAAAAATTAAAGGGTAAAAAATTTGCAATAAAAATCTGAGAAAAAAGGTAAATACAAAAAATATTTCTCACGACCATTTTTTTCAGAATTCATCTCCTTTGAAATTTTGTTCACATTTTTTTTATTAAACTTGGTAACGTGGTGTAAATTAGTGGGATATAGTATTCTAAGGTTCCTTGACCGTATTTATTAAAATTACAAGTCCATGAGCATGAACCACTATTTTGTTATATTCAGATTGAGACGTATGCTGACTCACAATTTTAAGCCACGATATAGCACGAACATACAATAAGTTACAGAATCGAATAGTAGTGATTTAGGTGCATCGTGTCTTTGGTTGCATTCGGTTTTGTTTAAGAGTAATTTGACCGTGGAATATTGAAAGTATTTTTACAGCTTCCAGCCAAGTTTCTTTCATTCAGACAGGTTTAAGAGGAACGCTGCCTGTTTCATACATAACTTAATTTTGGATTTGAGGCCAAAATACCCATCCAAAATGAACGATATATATTTTTAATTGAAGGTTTAGTGAATATCTAGTATGGATGAGAAGTGTTTTATTTATTTTGTTTTAAATTATGACATGGGCCATGAAAAAAAAATCATAAATTTAGATGCAACTTAGAAAATAGTATTTAAAAAAAAAATGTATGTGATATTTGATATATAAATATGATTACATAAATAAAAATACAAAAACAAAACATTTAAAAAAATAACGTTTTTTCGGGTCGATGTTTTAAATTATGTATGGAAAATATGTATTTCAACGTAAATTCGTCGTTTTTAATTTAATTTAAAGTCAACCATAATGCTTATTTTTATTTTTTATTTATTTTATATTTTAATATATTTTCGAAGCAGATGAGGTAAAACTTTTTTTTTAAATCACCGTTAGCCCCAAAATAATTGTTAAAGTTGCCTCTAAAATCGCAAGAAATCAATTCCTGTAATGGCCTATATTTAATAATGTAAAACAAAAATAAATAAATTATTTCTAATCCATACTAGATATTTACTATACTTTTTGATGAAAAAAAAATATCATTAGGTTTATGTGAGTATTTTGGCCTCAAAACCAAGTTTTATATGAAACAGACCGTTCTTCTTAAGATAAAGAATTAGATGTTTCTTTATGAATATTGCTGTATCCAATACTTACGAGATCGTTGATTCACGAGCAATGTCTGAATCACTAATTTAACGAATTTTACATGTTGAAGGCTGAATGACTCCTCAAATTCTAAAGAGCATTTTGTTAAAATCAAATGAAATCAAATATTAAATAAGCCAACGCTGAGAGAAGTGGATAGCCTCATTGGTAATGATTCATTATTAAATTCCGTCAATCATGATGAGATATAGTATATAGTTTTTTTTTTCAATATTATATTTGTTATTTGTTTTTTTTTTAATGAGTTTTTCTTACAATTGTTATTGATAGCATCTAATGTATTCTTTGAAGTTCATCGAACTGAATAATGTATATTTATTACGAGAACCAGACCAAAAACGAACTTATCTGTGTATTAGTGCTCTATTTTCATCAGCGGAGTTATTTTTTAAATCGTTCGATTTTGACTCGCGTTTTCGTACACCTCGCTCTACAGTGGGGTCGATTACTGCGTGAACCGCATTTGTGAAGCTATGGAGTTAATTTATTTATGAAATGATTCGAATTTGATCGCCTTTTTCATACGTTTCGCATTTTAGTAATATAGATATTTGCTTGGACTCCATAAAGTTCCCCGAATGCGCTTAGTTCGCTCGAGCGGTGTTTTTGGAAATATCCTCACACATTGTAATACAACACTTTTAACACAATTCTGCAACATTATGTATGTAAGTTTTTACTTAAAGTTGAAAACTTGAAAAGGGGGACTACTTTGCACTTCGTATTTGCCAATTTGATAGTTTTAAAACACTAGCATTTTTATTTACGTACATAGAAGAGTGAATATTAACTTCATAAACGACAGATGTAAAATTTCTTATTTTATTTTATTCCATCAAAGATACATTTTTAATCAATAAAATCACTGGTCTATTCCAATTAATAATTCAGTGCAAGATTAATGGAAGGTGCAGCAGAAAAAGTCGCCGCACTTCACGGCTTCGGCATCCAATCTTCGAAATCGTGCGAGAGCAGTTACGCAAAGTTCTACCAGGATGTGGCTGTACCCCGATGACAGCCAACCTTTAATAAGAAAACAAGATGACAACTAAACATAGCTAAAGTCCCCTTGTAGGCAACGGCAACATTTCGATTCAGAATGGTTCGAAAGCATTTTATTTAATCGACATTTTGTCGGGTTTCAAGCATATATAACCTGCAGGTTAATAATCTTTAACTGAACAACTAATATTCATGAAACGAAAAACCAGTTTTCCAATTAATTTAAATATTAAGACGAACGGCTGCGGGGCCTGTTTCATACTAAACTTATTTTGGTTTTGAGGCCAAAATACTCAACTAAACCGAATGATATTTTTTTCACCAAAGGTATTTAAAATATTTTTTTAATACTTATAATAGGCCATTAAAGAAATGGAATTTCCGCGATTTCAGAGGTAACTTTAGCATTTATTTTGCGGCTTTAATAAAAATATAATAAAATATAAGATGAAAAATAAAAGTATTAAAACAAGCATTATGATGGAAATAAATTTAAATTAAAAACGACCAATTTACATTGGAACAGAAATTTATATAACAAATATGACAATTTAAAAGAAAAATACTATAAGCTCGCAAATATTTTTCAAGTTGCCTCTAAAATCATGAAAAATTGATTTCTTTAATGGCCTATATTTAAAACATAAATTTAATACATAATTTAAAACAAAAATAAATAAAATACTTCTAATCCGTACTAGATATTTACTATACCTTTAATTTTAGAAAAGAGATCATTCGGTTTGGATGGGTATTTTGGCCTCAAATCAAAAATTAAGGGCGCGCAGCCATTCCTCTTAAATGAACTCAATGATCGTACGTGCAAATTTGCATGTCACAAATTTGATATAGTTAAATAGAATACCTAAGGTTTTTAGATTTAGTTTTATTTCATTGTATTTTACAATTTTTGGAGAGGGATAAAAAGATGGGGAAGAAAAGGGTGCGGATGTACCTAGCTATTGAGATCTGGTCATCAAATACGGCTAAAGCCATTTCAAATAACGTTTCGATTCTGAATGATGGTTTGATCGGTCAGTTGGTCGAGCGGTCTAAAGCATCGGGTTCCCATTCTCTGCCAAGCTAAATCTTCCACCATTGCACATGCAATAATCTCTGCTTATTGTGATGGTAATACGACTTTTTCAAATGTTGTCAGGATATTCATAGTCCGGTAATATTTATCTAATTTAAAAAAAAATTACATTAATTAATTACATTTAAAAAAATGTCGAATAATCGCAGATGTTAAGCAACAAAATGCAATCTATTTAATTTAATCGACAGTGCACACGAGACCAACAAGTGACTGCAATACTCTTTGACTCGGCAAACAAATGCTCATGCTATTCGTCACCTTGCTCTTTGAGATCGTTCAACTACGCAGAGTAAAACAAATTCGTTATTGTGAGAAAACCACCTCCTATACTCACAATCTACTACTTAAGACAGTGATGCACAACTCGCGGCTTGCGCGCCGTATGCGGCCCACGTCCCCTTGTGCAACCCTCTGGCCTTTCCATGCGGTACAAAAAATTTAAATCGGCTGAATTAATTTATCGCTATGACTTTTTTTTTAAACATTTCCACTGCGGCGCTCTCTTTTTTACCGCTGCTTCTATTGTTTTATAATGGAATTCGTTTTATTGGGTTGCGTGATTAAATATTGTTTTTGATATTAAAATGGGTTTTGATATTTCTATTCGGTAGCAATTGTTCAAATTTCCGGGTGCAATGATCAGAAGATGAATTTAACGGTTGTCGCTCTGTTTTATAAAATACAAAGGGGTATTGCGACAAACTTACGTTTTTTTTTAATATTTTGAATCAGTCCCTCAATAATAAAAGATTTAAAAAAGATTACTTTCAAATCGACAGCATTTTTTTATTGGTTTGGCCTTGGAGATGTAATTTTTATCGCCGTCCGTTCTATGATTTTTCATTTTTAAATGTTAACCGTTTTACAAAGCACAAAACGGTTGCCCGACTAAATTTTATTTGAAAAAAAAATACTTTAAAAAAAATAAAATGTGATGTTGCATCTATTTTGTTTGAAGCACTATTTAATAAATAGACGTCTTTTTGTTTCGAAACAAATGGTTCCCTCTTCAGGTCACAATGTGTATATATTTACCTCAGGACAGGTTTCACCTAATGAGGTAGGTAATGTAAACCAAACAATAATATAATTGTATGTATTTTTAAACATGCCTGTATGAAACTGTAGAGGGTTCTTTGAATAAATCTCTATTAATCGACACACTGAAACAGAATACACAAATTGCTTTTTTTATTATTTATCTTATTTAATACCCTAAAGTGAATTTGCGTTTATTGAAGAAGTAATTAAGAATTGCGATATTTTGGAAAACTAACTAATAAAAAAAGGTTTATAATGCCTGTTAAAAAACAGTTTGTACCGTATTCGTATTAAAAAATATATATAATAATAAGAAGTTAACCATGTCAAGGCCGCGAACAATATGAAAATTAATAAATTGTCTCCACGGCTAAAAAGGTTGATCATCACTTAAGACACTACTCAATCTGGTATTAATTTGTCACGGGGATTTATTAGAAATAGCTTTATAGAAGGTAAAGCGTAATATATTATGACAATCGATAAACTATTTCATTTCATGGCAATTATGTAGCGGAAAATCTGTACACTGAAATATAAACAGAATTTTTTTTGTATTATTCTTATGTAAACACAATTATTTTATAATTTCGTCAAAAGATTGGTATTCACGTTATGGCGTCACACTTGACATTATTATTTTTTAGTATTCTATATATTCCTGATGAAGAAAGCATCGCTTTCGAAACATGTTGATATCTGTGTATATTAATAAAGATGTGAATGCAAAGTTTTTTTTTTTTTTATTAATTTACAACTATTTTAAGTTAAAAATGCGAAAACTTGTAAAATGAAGTAAAATAATACGGTGATTCGTCGTTCCATTCGTAGATAATGGGAACAGAGAATGGGGCTATGAAACATAATTAATATAAAACTTCGCGCACAATGCGTGTCGCCAATACAGTTCATCCATGCTACTGCAAATCGCATCTTTCCGGCCTTTGTTTCTTACTACACACCAAACGTCGGTCTCTAGTCTCCGTGGTTGAGTGGTTACGGTCCTTGGCTACGAATACGGAGGTCGCGGGTTCAAATCCCGGCGTACGCAAATAAATTTTATTCGATTAAGTTGATTAAGTTGATTACGCATTTCCGACGCATTCCAGAGTGACAGATACTGTCAGTATCGCCCTGGTGAAAGACCACCATTTCGAATCGAAACGTTGCTTGAAATGGCTTTAGCCGTATTGGTGACCAGATTTGAATAGCCGGGTACTTCCCCGCCTTCCTCTTCAGCATCTTCTTATCCTCCTCAATACCTTCAACCTCACAACACACCCCAATTGGGGATGCCATACTCTCATTGGCTCCAGACAGTTGTGACTCTTGTGTGGTATGACATAAAAAGAAATAAAATTTAAAAAAAAAAACACATAACTTTCATTTCATAGCTGTTTTGATAGTACGTGTAGTTTGGTCGTAGCCCGGCGACTATCAGTACGTTTCGATGTCATATCTCCCTTTGTTTCCACTTTATGTGGTTCCATTATTCCTTTAGAAAAAAATGGTGTTTATATGTTGTACGGATCGGGTAGTAAAACAACACTTGGTTAACTCAGAAAAAACCTTAATTGCGTTTAAATCATAATGGGATAACATCATTTTATGTTTAAAAAAAAAAAAAAATATATATATTTCTTCTATACTTCATCAATCAATATCCCACACGCATCTAACTATAGGCATATCAATCCTTCTTCAATGTCACTCACATTTTGTAAAAAAAATCAACCCGGAAATTAACAAATCATTTGAAAATAAATAAAAAACAGACACTTTTCAGATTTTGACACTCATCCATGCAAAAAGTGGTCCTTCGAGCCGGATCAAAAATTTATTATTGAACTATCAGCCTAAAATTGTGATCCAATGATTGATTCTAATATTATACGAATAATAGAGAACGAACTTTGGTTTTTGCATCAGAATTTACGATGAGTCGTGATAATGTGTTTCGTGTTGTAATAAAAACATAATGAGTTAACTAAAGATCACAATTATACCGGTGAACTTTTCAATGCCTTACAAGTTTAGATGATGGTTTAGATAGTTTATTAACATTAACATTCTATCAAATTTTAATATTGTATACATTATATTTTTGACGTAAATTTAACAAATAATGTTACATTAATGGAATTAATTGATAAAGTTGTTCCCAATTGCTACGCTAGCTTGAGACGTGTTGTAGCAAGTAGTCCATTTTGTTTCGTGGTAAAATCAAATAAAATAATCTATTTTATGAACATAATAACATATCTCTAGTACATATTACATTATTTAATATAAAAATCAAAAATAATTTAATGAAACTGAACACAAAAAAAAAATTTCGAAGTAAATTAAAAATAAATATTATCATTACAGTCCCATTTACAGTCCAATATAAAAACAACAAAGAAAATTTAAGCAACTTATGAATAAATCGTTTAAAAAATCAATTTCATTGTAATATTTAATCATTGAAGAAGATAATTTTAACACATCCTAAATGAAACATGAAACCGAAAAAACCCACGGAAAATAAAAATATATATAAAAAATTGGATAGGTATATCCGAGACACTATCCAGACTGCAATTGTGTTCGTGAAGAACTTTGTAATCATCAATAATATGGGATTTAAAATGAAGGATAATATTGACAAGTCGTGAATTTGAGGTATGATATCGATGAAGATGGCGTAAAGTGAACTGCTCTCATTAGCTCAGTCTGCAGAGCGGTTGTTCCAATAAGACAGAAGTCCTGGATTCGAATCCCAGATGCGATTGATACCTTTTTATTTTCAGTGGTTTTTTTTTTTGGATTTCGTGTCTCATTTAGGATATGTTAATATTATCTTCTTCAATGATTAAACATTTTAAATAAATTTACGAATACACGAAATCATCCACGCAATAATAGGTATGATACTTTCAGCTGTCGAAAGATCACTCATTAAAAGGTGTTTTTTAATCTGGTATTGATTAAATTTCTGGTACAGGGTGTTTTTAATTGCGGGTGTAGCCTATTGTATATGAAGGGACCAAGGAAAGTATCCGATCTCTATTTGCATACGAGTACAGTACGAGTGGAAGATACTTGCAGAAGACCCATTGTCGCGCTTCTGGTGCTGCATCCGTGGGACAATAATTTGTTTAGGTTGAGTCGTTCTCCATAGTATTTAAGTATTTATTTTAAACTTGTAGTACGTTATCAATATTGTATACTGAAACACGCAATTGAAGGTGTGAGAGCTTGTAAGCAGTTGTTTTCCGTCATGCATTTCTTAAATATATTTTTTTAATATTTCATTTAAATACCGCAAAAGAGTTCTAACGGTTCCCATCTATCCGAAGCCAGTGTGAATATTGAATGGGTAAATGGGGTATTTTTGATGCTTAATGGAGTGGGGAGGAGAAAGAGATGGTAAAGAGGAAGATCGGGAAGTATCTGTCTATTCAGATATGATTACTTAACATGGTTAAAGTAATTTCAAACAATCCTTCAATTCTGAATGGGGGACTTTTACCAGGACGATACTGAGAATGTCTACCACTAAGTAATGGTAGAGGGAGGGGAAGAGTGGGAAGGAAACATGGAATTCAGATCTATTCCCTGAACTGGCTAACCTTTTGGCTAATTGGCGTACGAGCACTTACCAGCCGGCCACTGCCATTGAATCAAAGGATATCAAACTGGAAAACCTTGGCATGAAAAAAATATAATTTAATGATAATCGTATCGGAAAAAAATGTCTATTCATGAAAAGGATGAAAATTGGAAAAAAAATGCTTTGCGTTTGGTGTGTATTTATTCATTCAAAATAAATACTATTTTAGCCGTAGTTAACTTAATAAATAAATAAAATGAAAATATCAATTTAAAACACAACGCATCATCTATGAGCAGTGACCTAACAACATCTGTAAACATATTATCATAGGATGACCATGAAAAGGCTTGTAAGCAAAACGTACTAACATTAAATAGGTCCAATGTCAATGTTTAAACGTCAATAATTTGAATGGTGTGTTTCTCGCTAGAAATTACGACAGTTAACATTATAATAATTTTATATTCGCAGTTTATTCTTCTTTGATGACGCGAGTACTCCCAGTTAAGGCGATGCAATGAGAAGTAACGCAAAATCATGTGTTTTTGGTTTGAAAATTGGATGGCCTAGAAATATCATGGATGATTTAATTAAAGACTAGAAGTAGATCACGCGATGGAAATTCCATTTAACCGGCCATGTTTTTAGTGAGTCTTTTTATAAGCCTAGAAAAAATTAAGGTGTCACACCAAAAAATATGTTTTAAGTGCAAAATCTCCTATTTACGAACCCTTTTTTCCAACATTTTCGTTTTGTTCACTGAGGAAAATTAAGTCTTTTAGAATATGACCTTAAAATTTTTTAATAATTATTCCTGAGCTTTACAAAATAAAATAAAACACGCATTGTGGTGATGTTTTTTTTTGCGTAAATCAAACATGCTGAACATGGTGTTAAGTGGGAATTTTAATCTTTTTGCCACCTGCATAAGGAGTGCGTGATTTCGTTTAAATTTTACGAAGTGGATCGTCTTTAGTTGAGGAATTATCAGAAAAATACTGACTGGATTTTAAAAACATCGGCATAGAGGTTACTGAAAATACTCTATCCAAAACCTAGTTCGCCTCAGCACAGGAGATTCAAGGAAAATATTCTATTATATATATATATATATATATTTTTATTTTTTTATACGTTTGTATATATACATATTTTTTTATGACTCACCTCACAAGATGTATTATTTTAGTTCAATTAATTGTGAAACAACACAATAGAATTAAATAAAATTTTCTTGCGCACGCTGGGATTTGTTGAACCTACCACAGTCGGATTCGTAGTCAAAAGCCTTACCCCTCGACCACGGAGGTCGTCATTACATAGAATTAGCAGTTGGTCACTATTGAAGAATCGGCTAGCTGTATATCTTACATATATATTCTTAAAAAATTAAAATTATACAGTAATTAATAAATAAAAGTTTTAAAAACAATTACTTCCTATGAACCTCATTGAAAAACAAAGGAAGAGGAATAAAAATGCATCGCTATGTAAAATGATTTATTTGATGACGCTAGTTCGATTATTTCTTGTTATTTCCTATGGGTCAAGGCCAAATTTAGTATTTTCTTTTGTGAAAAGTGTATTTGAATGATTTTTTCAAGTCTATATAGTTTTTAATGATTTAATGGGGTATTTTCGCAAACAATGTATCCCTACCATTAAATATGGGTAGAAAATTTAATATTTATCTTTCTGATTCGGATCGTCGTACTAAAAAAGTGTCGTTTTAATATTTTCATTAATAATATTGATTTTAAAAACGATCTAAAACCGCACATTCCTAAAAGGTTCGAACTGGCTACAACGTCATTATGATGCGCATAACGCTACTGGCTGGTAAGACGGATGTCATTGAGATTAGCCGGCGTGACGTCAACAATGCCATCTTAAGAATCATAACAAACATGTCGTTATGGAGCAAATAAAATGGCAGAAATTAAATCAGTATAAAAATTTATTCGTCAATATAAAAATAAATTAAAAATGCCATCCTTATTGCAATTTTTCTCTTCATTTTTTTCCGAAATTAAAAAAAAACAGCGAAAATTCCCCAATGCATTAATTCTTCGTAAACAACTATGCCAGAAGTAAGCAAAGTTTTTTCTTACTTCTGCCGTAACATATCAAAGAATTTCAAATATCGATATGATTTCTTGAGTAGATGTACAAAAATTCCATTGGCCTATTTCGAAAGGTCTTGTATAATATAATCTGGCGACATCAGTTTTCAACAAAGTTCATCCTTTGCATAATATAGTTCTCAGTTGTAAAGGTATACATACGAGTATGTGCACCAAAACACAATCCTGAGTACCTATACGTTATTGGGTCGACTCTATTTGGGCGATCTGAAACTCAGAATTTTTTTTATTTGCTTTTATATGTCTACCTATTTTCGTTGGTATGGGACCCACACAGCAGAAGCGTACTCTAATATAGTTTTCTTGCAACTGTTCCAAAGAGATTAATGACGGAGCACCCTCCATTGACACCAGTAGAACAAAAAAGTCATATCCACCTGTCTTCCATGTTCAGAAGATTGCAATCCCTCCATTTTGAATATCTCAGGAAACAGCTGTTGTGATTGGATAGCCTCAACACCAAGAAATAGTTCAATCATCAACTGGATGTGAATACGTTCCAGGGTCTAATCTGCTGAAATGATATTTTTAAGAAGAGTCGCAGGAACCATAAAATGGCATCGAATAAAAAGCTCAATGATCCAGGAGGAGCTAAACATCGAACCACTGCTACTCGTCGTAGAAAAGTCTCAAATGAGGTGGCTTGGGCGCGTATTAAGAATATCAGAAAATTAATTCCGCGAAAAATTCTGAGTGCTATTCCAGAGAGAAGACGTTCAGTGGGCCGCCCCAGACAGAGGTGGGAGAAGCAGCTGTAGAGCTCTAGAAATGCCTGGAGGCGCCTTGTCGATGCGATAGATTCCCGATCCGAGTAGAACAGGGGGAAGAATATGCATGTATGCCAATTCGTGATGGGAAAAGGGCTCAGATACCTAGGGAGTTAAATATCATGTTGTAGAACCAAGATACATAGCCCAAAAGGTCTTCCATGTCCCGAAGAGTGCAATCCTTCCATTTGGAATGTATAACCCAGCGCGAGAATATTAAGTAATATACGTCTACACGAAATACACGCAGCCAAATTAAGCCACAAGTGGTAATGAAATCAGATGTTACGGAATGAAAGTTTAACATGGCTTCAACGGTGGCACGTTACTGGCACAAGGACTGCGTAACGATGATAATCAGTCTTATTATTATTATTATTGCTGGACTCAGAGCAAAAGTCAAGATCAAAGAGTCAATAAAGATATAAAAATGCTACAGGGATTCCTGGTTATTGTTTTTATGAGTTAGGTTTTGCAGCAAGTTATTTAATGTTGGGTATTTGCTTGGTTTCGTCATCAAAATCATCGCAGTGTTTTCAAGGGAATTTTGTTTGTTTGTTAGAAGTTTAAACATTTTTATTCATCATGTCCACGTCATTCTTAGTTTGTATGACGATCTGACGACCTCTGCGACAGTCATATTGTGAGCTAGGAGATTGCGCATTCAAAACCTGTTAAATGCCACATGAAAAAATATTAATTGAACTGGTTTTTTGTATGCACTGTTATTTTACATCTTAAATTTACTTGCTAATTTACTTAGAGTGTCGCTCGAAAGATAGCCCGTAATTCAGAATCGACGTATCGCTTGAGTTATATCTAGTAACTAGATCCTATAGTCGATAGGCATCTTCTCAGAAAGAAACCTGCAATAATACACTTTCGTTTCATTTCTAAGTAGAAAATTTGATAGTGTCGTCCTGGTGATAGACCAAATATTGTTTTATAATAATAATAATAATAATATTTGGATGATTTGTATAGCGCCGTTTTTGT
>JAHDVE020010833.1:0-15113 GCA_022606495.2 Halesus radiatus | reverse complement strand
AAACGACCAAAACTTCAAAAAACGTCTAAAAATGTACAATAACGCCGTAAAACGCCGAAAACGACCAAAACTTCAAAAAACGTCTAAAAATGTACAATAACGCCGTAAAACGCCGAAAACGACCAAAACTTCAAAAAACGTCTAAAAATGTACAATAACGCCGTAAAACGCCGAAAACGACTAAAACTTCAAAAACGTCTAAAAAATGTGGCCAATAACGTCATAAAATCCTCGAAAACGACCAAAACTTCAAAAACGTCTAAAATGTACAATAACGCAAACGTCGAAACGACCAAACTTCAAAACGCTCCAAAATGTACAATAACGTCATAAACGTCGAAAACGACCAAAACTTCAAAAACGTCTAAAAATGTACAATAACGTCATAAAACTTCGAAAACGACCAAAACTTCAAAAAACGTCTAAAAATGTACAATAACGCCGTAAAACGTCGAAAACGACCAAAACTTCAAAAAACGTCTAAAAATGTACAATAACGTCATAAAACTTCGAAAACGACCAAAACTTCAAAAAACGTCTAAAAATGTACAATAACGTCATAAAACGTCGAAAACGACCAAAACTTCAAAAAATGTCTAAAAATGTACAATAACGTCATAAAACGTCGAAAACGACCAAAACTTCAAAAAACGTCTAAAAATGTACAATAACGTCATAAAACGTCGAAAACGACCAAAACTTCAAAAAACGTCTAAAAATGTACAATAACGCCGTAAAACGCCGAAAACGACCAACAACTTCAAAAAACGTCTAACATCGCCATGAAATGTAAAAAAACGTCAAAAAACGTCTAATAACGTCAAATAAAGGCTATCATTATTTACTATATCTTTATACTGTTGATATTAAAATAAAAGGAAAATTTGTTGGATTACCTTTTGTTATTATACATCCTTCGTATATGGATTTGTATTGAAAGCCATTTGTTTCTTACAAATAAATAAATAACAATAATAGTCCCCACTTAAGGGTTATATTGTATAAACTTGACTAAAGATCATTAAGATGGTTATCATTGGAGTTTCGAAATTAATTTATAATGAGGGGTTTTTTTTCTGCATTTCCTGACTATTATTTAATTTGACGAACATATCCAGAAGTGGTGACCGAAATATATTATTTGTGTATTTAATTCGCTTTTGGATAAATACACCATTATTTTAATTAAATAATAATAGTTATTCATTTTCTGAAATACTCATTGAAGCTTATAAACCTCACTGTAATATATTTTTAATCATTGAAGAAAAAAAAGTAATTTAACCGAAGATGATATCGACAGTTCTTAGAAATCTTAGAAGATTGAGGTTGTCGTAGCTCAGTGGATTAGAGCCCAAGGTCCGGATAGATCATGAGGGCACGGGTTCGAGTCCCAGTTGCTACCATTACCCTTTTCTGAGTTATTTCTATTTCATATGGGATTTATAAAAATGGAGGATAATATTAACAAATCTTGAACATGAAGTATGATATCGGTGTAAATGGCGTAAATTGAACTGGTCTCATTAGCTAAGTTGGTTAAGCGGTTACCCCGGATAGGTAGAGGTCCTGGGTTCGAGTCCCAGATGCGACTGAAATCTTTTTAATTTCTGTTGTTTTTTCGGTTTCGTGGTTGAGAGTCGTTAGTATTATCTTCAATGATTAAAAATAATAGTTATTTTTAAATTTTTTAAACTTAAAACACAAACTTGCGCTTAATTTGCTGGCCATTTGACGTCCAGATTTGGACAAAGAGCAGCGAACAAGATGTATTTCCTTAAGGTTTTTCGTTCCTTTGATGGCTCTAACCAATTCGATTAAACTGATGATTAACAGCTCCATAGGTCACGATGGAATGATGTTGCGAGTTGAGAATAAATCTGCTGACCAATAAATTTCAGACATTAAAATTATGTAAAAAATATATTAATCTCTGTATTAAGATCTACCCACCACGCTATGATTCACTCACATTTAATTTATCTTTCCGGGATCTAGGGATTTGCTACCAAAAAACATTATCTCAGATATAAAAGTCATTCAAAATAGAACCCTACGAAATATCTTTAGTTTGCCATGGGACACACGCGTCAAAGACATCTACCGAAACTCCCAAATACTTCCAACAGCTTTCCCACCTGAAAAATTACAAATACTATCTTGCACGTAATTCAACACTCGGCACATACTAACACCACCCTCAATTACAATCACGACGTACACCAACACAACACAAGAAACCAGAACAAACTACATATACTAAAAATACACTCAACAAAATATAGACTAAAATCTTTAGAATATATAGCTTACACACAATACAATAAATTAGCCAACGATATTAAAAATAGAAGCCAATGTGAAAGGTCTCAAAGTAAGATGTTTAAACTCTATTATTTGAAAGAATACCTTAAGAATTAATGCTGTGATGTGTGTCTCTGTAATAAGTATACAGTAGACGCTCTCTTAACCGGCCTTGACGGGACCGACCCAGGGACCGGATACCGAAAAAGCCGGTTAAAGAGAAGGTAGCGAAAAACAAATTAAAAAAAACACCTTCGCAAGGAAGAAAAAAAACACAATATTTTCAAAACACAAAGAAAACAGAAACTTTTATTCTGTATTAGAAACTCACATATTAAAAATTAACATTTCACAAACTGTTAAAAAATCACACATCACTCCAAAATTGTTTTAAAAGTAGCCCTACAGTGGATTAAAAACTGCTGATCGACTTTTTAAAAGCGTATTCACGACATTTTTTTATGAAACATTACACTTACTATAGTAGAATCCTTCTGCTGCTGAATGTACATCGCCGCCACCTGTAGAGCCTCTTTTCCTTCGTCGTGGCTAACCGTGTTGTCTTCTTCGTACTTCTCATAGTCGACTTCCTCTTCCTCTAGTGCTTCGTTGATAACAGTCTGAACTATCTCGTCATCATTCAGCATTTCATTTTCAAGAGGGTCATCACCTTCAAGAACCCATTCCTGAACATCTTGAAGAGGCCGGTTAAGCGGCTGGACGGTTAAAGGGGCGCCGGTTAAGAGAGCGTCTACTGTAACTATATAATGTACCAGTGATGTGTTTCTTTATAATAAGTTTCTCTGTACACTTACGTTATAATGTAACAGTGATATGTTATTAATTAATTATTTGTTGTAAATTTTATTAATGTACTACGAATGTTAATTATGTTTTTTTAAATATTAAGTATGTTTGTTTCTAAAAACTGTATTGCGTTCTGTTCTGATATGGTTGAAACTAGTTCTGCGTGTGATCCTACAATGAGTTTCTTACCTCTTGGGAATACAATGCATAATGTATAGTATACTTTTTAATAATTTTTTTTTAAATTTTATCAGATTTCACAAATCGAAATCACCTGCACACAAAGATAACTATATATATCATGATAGCGATATGAGTAGGACATTCGGGTATTAGTCAGATGAAAAAAAACAGAAGGTACAAAAGCTTTTTCAGTCCAGTTTTTTCCAGCAGGGGAGTTTCCTTCCAAAACTGATATATTATTTTCAATTAAAATACGCCCACAGTATTATACACCCTGTCCCCAAAGTGACTAGCCAGATAAAGAGGAGGCTATACAAAGCCAGATGGAGTTAAAGTTAGATGAGATGTAAAGTAATAGAGCCTTCTCCAGCCAAAAAGCCTTCTGGGAAGAAGCGCGACCTACTTTCGGTAATCTCTTGGGCCCAGAGTCTCCCCGTGATTTTATATTTTGATAACCTGTTTAAGTAAGGGAATTAAAAACAAGGTCAGTTTTGGAATAATAAAGAGACACAATATTTTGAAGACGACAAAATATTACGTAGCTAATATTTTATTAAAACAATTTTTTTTTATTTTATTCACTTTTCATTTTTTAATCTGACCGGTTTTAGTCGATTACGGCCATCTTAAGACCAGTATTTTTTTTTCAATAAATAAAGTTTATCTTCTTTTTATAAACAATAATTATTAGCCTGAAACACTCATCCAAATTGAAAAAACCTTCCGAGAAAAGATAAATGTCGCCGACAGGACTCGAACCTGCACCCTTCTGATTGCCGGTCAGATGCTCTACCGTTGAGCTACGTCGGCTTATCGCAAACCCGCCAAGTTAATCAATATATACTAGTGTTTCATTCAATAATTACTCTTTTTATTATATTTCACCTGTAAACAACCAACTTTATTAGTATGAGTGTTTCAGGCTAATAATTATTGTTTATAAAAATAATTGTTACCCTTTGCGCTATGCACAAAAATCTTGTCTTAAAAACTTTAGTTTATCAATTAATTTAATATAGTTTATGTTAAATTTTTGGGATATCAAGGATTAAACTGTGAATTAATATAAATTTTATTCAATTTACTTTTATAAACTTATTGAAGTTCGTAAACCTCATTGTAATATTTAATCATGCGACTGAAATCTTTTTAATTTCTGTTGTTTTTCGGTTTCGTGGTTCATTTGGGATGTGTTAATATTATCTTGTTCAATGATTATAAATTTTATTTATCGGTATTGCCAAATCCTGATTTGACACACTGCACGGATTATATTTTCTATTGATATTATAACATTATACGCCCATTTGGTTTTAAAACTATTAAAATGGGTTAAATTGTGTTTTTAACAATAATAGCCTGTGTTCTGGAGCCCCAAAATAACATTAAAAAACCCTTGACTCTATTTTGATAGATTCCCCTATCTTAACAAACAAATTGCAATTTTTAGAGCATAGGCGTCAGGTGGGAATGCAATCCTTGTTCTACTGATTTGTCAATTGAAGATGCTCTTAAAAACTAGCGTCATTGATCCCTTCGGGACCGGCGCATAGTTGTAAAATACGCCAAACTTTCGCCCAACATTTGTACACATGAAAACTGGTCGTTTCTACGACTTATTCTTTAGTTCCACAGCTCGCCCGTGGAACGATTTGCCGGCCTTTGTGTTTCCTTCCTCTTACAATATGGTGTCTTCAAGATCCATGTTCATCCCTTCCTCTCCTCAAAAAGACCCTCACACAGCATCCTCATAGATGATATAGGGTCTGAAAAAAAATGTTCCTGAGGGCCTCCTGCTTGGAAATAAAGTTGAAACTAAACTGATTCCGGGCAGTCAGGACTCAATATTAAAATTAAAAAATGGATATTTGAGCAGTAATTTTATCTAATCTCTACAGTAGGTAGGCACCGACGTAATACCAAATTACATAAGAGATTTAACATTTATTTGTGAAGCACGACACAATAAAGCAAAATGGTGGTTTAAAGACTCTCCCAGAAAAGCTTTCCATGGCCGCCATAATGTTTATTCAGTTTAGTTTGTACGCATCGATATCGAGGAAAATACTTAGGGCGATTCTCGGTAGGCTGTGTGAAAACACAACCACGGGGAATAAGGCACGTTCGACAAATAATAGTTTTCAAAACAAATTATTAAATAACACAAAAGTGTTGATAGAAATACCACTGATGTTGAATATCAGTTTATTCGCCTAGGAGAAAAGTAAAGTTCTGAGAAAACTTCATCATTGTTTTTCAGGCGAATTCAGTGAATCTTTTTCAGAATACTGAGAAGAAAAAGTTTTTCGTTGACTTTTATAAGTCTAAAACGAGATTAGGAAGCATTAGAAAAAAGGATTTATAGTATCTAACCTAATCGATGCTTCTCGCAGAATAAGCTTTATCTAACTGTGAAATTGAGGTAAAGAACTGGCAGAAAAAGGATGAAAATAGACAGAATTCTGTAGAAATGAGATCCTCGAGGCGTATTTTTGGTAAAATCATGTCCGATCGTATGAAAAAATGTTGAGATTCGTAAGAAATGCAAGGCTGATGTGAGCTTAATGAGTAAAATTAAGAAAGGCACGCTAAATGAACGAAGAAAGGAGTGTAAGGAGAATATATGATGCGAATATGAATGGAAAAAGAAGTCCGGGACGACCTAGGAAGACATAGCACGATCGAGTGAATCAAATACTCGAGCAGAAGAATTACAGAAGAGAAAAGGAAAGGGCTTGATTTTTATTTAGTTAGTCATTTAGGAATAGTTTACTCCATTAACTAGAGACAGGCCCTACTTTTAATAAAGAAAACAATATGCTTAAACATTCTAATATATATACATATTTTTAATAATGCGCCTTAGAAACTTAAGAAATAAACAAAAATATTCAATCAAAAATTAATTTAGTAAACAAAATAATAGCAAAATAATAAAACCTAAAAATACTTGCAGAGCTTCATAATAACATTATTGAATTTGACTCAAATTAATTTTTTTTTAAAAGATTAAAAATAACAAAATGTACATTGTAGAATAAAACTCTTAGGAAACAAAATATTGACCCACTTTTCTGAAAAGTTTCCAAAAAGTCGGTAGTCTCGGTAGGGCACCTAATACGAACAGACATAGTAGTTATATCGATGATTTTTTCATAAAATGGATGTCTGTGCCAACCTCACGTTCTATTTTTCCTATTCAATTTTATTTCCAGCTCTGTTCTAGAGAGGGTCGTCTGGATCTACATCGGTAAAACATAAATTTATTGATAAAGGCTTCACTCTTGTATCTGTATGGGCATTCAGAATACGAAGATTTATGGCATATGATTCAAGGACTGGTAAACTGTTTCATATTTCAATTCACGCTATTACTTAAAGCGTAAAAAGAAATATCGATCAAAAGAGTAAAATAGATGTGAAATTTGGAAAAAATTGGAATTTCTCATCGAAAAAGTCTTAAGCATGAAATGGAGACGGTTCATGTAGATATCTTGACGTGTAACACTGTAATGAAGGATTTTAACTTAACAGTATAGTATTATTTGCAAACCATGAGAATTTGTACCTGTTAAGCTTCTGCAACTAGCTTGTCACTTCAACAATATTATATAATACAACAATAAATAAAAATAATCAATAAATAGTAGCACAAAAATATAACAATATTGGTATTACGTATGATGATCAATGTACCTACAAAAAAGTTGAAAACATATGAAAACACTTTGTTTTGGTAATAGTAGACCCAATAACAGAATGGCAATTCATTTTTATTTCAAATATCAAGATATCAGCAAGTGTCACAGAAGAAAAATACAAAAACAGGCTAGCGTTTGTGATAATGACAATAGACTCTAAACATATTAGAATCCCTTAAATTGCTTAAAGATATCCGCAGATAATGCCATTGACCACAGAATCGCCCAACGTCCTAACCCGAACTTCGAATCGGAGTCGGACGTTGGCCGATCGTATACTGACTATAAATTGGGCAACTACACGGTCGGCCAACGTTCCACCGACGAACTCCAAGGTAGTGATGCCATTTTACCTAAAATCTATCGATCTACCGATATTTACAGAAAATTTACTGAAAATTATAATAATATTGACACAATTCATTTCTCATTAGGTACTCATAATACTGGACATAAATAGCACCCAAGAAAAAAATAATTATCGGAAATTATCAAATCACCCATCCTTTGTTTCTTGAACTTCATAAAAAAAATATTTTGTCACATGTTTTCTCAAAATGTTAGAAAAATATGACGAATTTCAATTTGATATTCCCCACCGCTTCTCGATAGCTATTGTGCCTGTTTTAACTACGTATTTTATTTTTACGCACAGCCTGAGTCAAAAAAATATAACAACTAGCCCGGATTATACATAGGATTACACGCATTTCGAAATTGAGGTGATTTTTCATGAAAAATGGCACTATACAAATTATCCCATTATTATTATTTGCATAATATGCATATTTGGGCATTTATTTGTTTAGTTGCATATTTGAGTATTTTTTCGTCAATATAAACATAGTTTGGTCATGTTTTATTCTTCGCGCAGCACGTCCGTCGGGATCACCTGCCGAATTCATACTGAACGGCCAATGTGTGGAGGCCCGTTTGGCAAGTTCGGCCAACTAGTTTGCCACCGGTGCGATCTCGGGCGAACTCGCCGAACTCGAGCCAACGTTGTCCCACCTGTCGAACTACCCCACAATCGGCCAACCCAGTTGGGAGGCGATCTCGTAGTCGGGCGTAAGATATATAATCAAGGAGACAATCATATTTGTTTAAAAGACAAAAGAGCAAGGTGATCAGAATCGTATATTGTGTACATGTTGTGTAAATATAAGAAAGGTGTACATTTATTTTATGCAATTTGTTAGAATGCCTGCGTAGGTATCAACACGCATGTTGTACCCAATGAGAACACGTTTATAATCTTACCCTTTTCTCGATTCATTTTCTTTTATGCAATTTAAAAAAAAAAATTAAACACGAGCGAGTAATACCAAACAGAAAGAACATTAGAATAATCTTGTTTTACATAATCAATTCAGCATAAAATACTCGTGTTGTCATTTGCCAAAATGTTGCGTCCATACAAGATAGATTCCCCCATTATAGACGACATAAATTTACTCTGTTGAGATAAAAATACAAATAACGCGTGACCAAATTTGTATTTGTACAGCATATATCAGCAGTAATTTTGGACTGGTTCGATGTTGAATGTTTACAGACTATTTTTGACAATGTAATGGTGTCGCATGGGCGTGCATTCGAAATGGGCAGATTGGCACTGCCTCCCCACCTAGCTCGCACATATCTCCATTTATCAAAATGAACGTTTGTCTGTCTGTCCTCGATTTTATCAAAAATTACTCCACCGATATCGCTGAAAATAGCACAGTTTGTTCTTGTAAGAGCCAGAAAGTTTTAAAGAGTAGTTTGAATGAAATCTATTGTGTAAAACGGTTGCAATAACGTTTTAAAATTATTATGAAAAACATTGAACCCGCCGTATTGTATTGAGGTTAGCCCATATATATATGTATTCCACTCTGGTTAGCCACAGATTACATATTCAAAAAAGGAAGGTTTGTTTGGGTAGAATATTTTCAAGTAGGTACCTTGATACCGACATCAACTGTGAACGGGTGTTCCGCTCGTGTCCGTCCAGTTTCACGTGCGTGAACGGCGCATATTTATCCCGATGAGGGGAGCTTTGCTCCTGAAACATGTAGATATTTACATACATATTTACAGTGGATTTAAACAAAGTAATTATTATTGATTTAATAAATATGACCACACAAAATTGTCGAAATAATAATATATATATATTTGTAAAAATAAATTAAAAATTACTTTTTAAACACCACTTTTTTTAATATATACATATCAATATGTTTCGAAAGCGAAGCTTTCTTTATAAGAACATACAGAATACTAAAAAATAATAATGTCAAATATAGACAAATGATAAACATAACACATAATGTAAGAATAGACAAATTATAACAAAACACAACAACAATACTTCGAACTCGTGACGCTCTGTCAAGCTATCGATTGGAATTGAAAGATTCATTATTTTATCTTATCCGCCGGGAGAAAGACTTTGAAAGAATTGCTGTATAAATCGACAGCGATTTGATCTGTGGTGGTTATTCTCTTGTGTTTTTTTTTGCATTTTTGAACTTTTTTTTGTCTGATAAACTAAGTGTTGCAGAGAGAGTGCGCTGATTGGACTACCTTGTTTATGACCTCACTTTTCATGCTCCTGAATGTATATCTGTAATTAATGTAATAATCTGTTTTTGAAATTCCTGTTCACTAATTGTGGTTTAACGGGATGATGTATTTAAAGAAGAAAAAATAAATAAAATGATATCTATGTGGAATGTATGACTTTAGCCACACGTAATTAATTCTGTAATTAATGTAATAATCTGTTTTTGAAAATCCTGTTCACTAATTGTGGTTTAACGGGATGATGTATTTAAACAAGAAAAATAAATAAAATGATATTTATGTGGAATGTATGACTTTAGACACACGTAATTAAATCTGTAATTAATGTAATAATCTGTTTTTGAAAATCCTGTTCACTAATTGTGGTTTAACGGGATGATGTATTTAAACAAGAAAAATAAATAAAATGATATTTATGTGGAATGTATGACTTTAGACACACGTAATTAAATCTGTAATTAATGTAATAATCTGTTTTTGAAAATCCTGTTCACTAATTGTGGTTTAACGGGATGATGTATTTGAAGAAGAAAAAATAAATAAAATGATATCTATGTGGAATGTATGACTTTAGCCACATACCGTGTGGCATTATTGTCGCATTATTGTTTCCACAGTTTTAAAAGGACAAAATTACCTTCTTTTATCGTCTGTTTGTTTGACTGTAATGCCCGAGGCTTTAATTCCGGCGGTCGCGAAAATCCCACATAAAACGTTATGCAAATATTTCCCCAAACAACGGGATCGTTCTTGCTTTAATGGGTCGTCTCTGAGAGCTTTACAGCGAATAAAACTCCCAGCGCTTTGAAATAAACAAATAATGCTATAACTGACATTAGTGGAAATAAGTTATCGCCGTCTAGCGATTGACAAAATCAGAGAATATACATTTTGGAGGTATAACATTTTTCCACGTAAAGAATTCTTCTTAATGGTGTTTTCTCGTACGGAATAATAATAATAAGAGTTAATGTGAAGGTTCACCTCAAGTGCGCTTTACACTAACTAACCTAACCTAATATAACTGTAAAATAACGGATATATTACGTAGTACATCTGTTGTTATAGTATATGTAAATTAAAACTATGATTTAAAACATTCATGAGCAGCAGACTCACTCACATTCACAATTTAGAATACTATACTCGTATATCATAATTTCTTCAAACGATTGGTATTCACTTTGAGGCGTCATTATTAATAAATTAATTAAAATATATACTTAGTACTCACCACTTTATAAATGTACATTGTATACTCTTTATATTTATAAAGTGGTGAATACTATGTATATTTTTAAATTCATTTATTATATAACAATTTAGAATAAACTAAGGGTATAAATAATCTAATGTAAAGTACATCTACACAAAATAACCCAATCTACTATAATTAGAAAATAATTACATTAATGCAAATTAAAACCATACTTTAAAAGATTCACGAGTAGCAGACTCACTTAGATGAAAATTTTAGATATTATAATTTAACAATTTAGAAGCTAAATAATCAAATATAAAGTAGGTACAATACAGTCAGTGCAAGAGAATATTATATGACATTATTTACATGGTTTTTCACTGGATAAAAGGGCATTGAATAACAAGGAGCTATGTAGTATTAAAAATAAAAATTCCCTGGAATTTTATTTCTATACTTTTAATAGAATGTAATAATGTAAATTTAAAAAAAATTAATAATTGTGTTGTACCGGACCATCAAGGACCTTTGTCTTAACAAAGGTCCTTGGTTGGATTCCCAGGTGCGACTGATACCTTTTTATTTTCTGTGTTCTTTCATGTTTAATTTGAGATTTCTTAATATTATCTTCCTCAATGATTAAAAGCATTATCATTTTTGGCTTGCCATGGAATACACCTGTTAAAGATATTTACCGGAACGCACTAGTATTACCGTTTACGATCATTTATAGCCATCAGATAACGAACACTACTTTAAATATGATTCAATACCATACTCATACAAATATAAACCTAAACTATAACATAATACACGAAAACACCACAAACTACACATATCAAAAATACACTCGACAAAATACGGACTGAAATCATTGGAATATATTGCCGACACCAGCTATAAAAAAATAACCATAGAATTGAGAAGTGTGCGCTTCGGACAAATGTTGAAATGACGTTATGAAATCTTATTATTTAAAATGCTATTTGGAAAACCATTTATTATAGGTACCAACTCCGTTCTGATAGCCGTCCTGTCCAGCTTTGTAGATTCGGAAGTAGGTATAATTTTGTCTCTCATATAAAACGTTGTTATGTATTTCTATCGTACAGTTTTTATATTTTAATAAATATATTTACTTCTAAAACTCTGTAAAACCTAGTATTATGTAGTGATAATTAACAACATCATAATGAGTTGAATTGATAACTCATGGGAGTGCAACATCGTTATACGAGTATGTAAAACCTAGTATTATGTAGTGATAATTAACAACATCATAATGAATTGAATTGATAACTCATGGGAGTGCAACATCGTTATACGAGTATGTAAAACCTAATAGTATGTAGTGATAATTAACAACATCATAATGAGTTGAATTGATAACTCATGGGAGTGCAACATCGTTATACGAGTATGTAAAACCTAATAGTATGTAGTGATAATTAACAACATCATAATGAGTTGAATTGATAACTCATGGGAGTGCAACATCGTTATACGAGTATGTAAAACCTAGTATTATGTAGTGATAATTAACAACATCATAATGAGTTGAATTGATAACTCATGGGAGTGCAACATCGTTATACGAGTATGTAAAACCTAATAGTATGTAGTGATAATTAACAACATCATAATGAGTTGAATTGATAACTCATGGGAGTGCAACATCGTTATACGAGTATGTAAAACCTAGTTTTATGTAGTGATAATTAACAACATCATAATGAATTGAATTGATAACTCATGGGAGTGCAACATCGTTATACGAGTATGTAAAACCTAATAGTATGTAGTGATAATTAACAACATCATAATGAGTTGAATTGATAACTCATGGCAGTGCAACATCGTTATATGAGTATGTCTTATTTGAAATTTAATAAAAATGCAACGAGGTTTATTAGCTTCAATAAATTAATCCAATAAAATTTAATATTGTTTCTAGGCTTGCAGAAGAGTCAATAATGATATTAATTATAAAACAATATATTTATGTTAGGGTAGCATAGTTTCACTATTGACGGTTTATAACTTCAGTCCTCTATTGAATCTTAGAAATCTTCATACTTTAGATAAAAACAGTTGTTCTCATTTTTTTGGATTTAATGCGAATCAAATTTAATAATGTAATTATTAAATTCTACAAGTATTTTCGATTTTATTATTGTGACAGCTGTTTCGGCGTTTAAGCCAATTTTCAAACTGTGATTAGGCCACGTTGAGACGACTTATTTATATGATTCTATTTACCCCTAACCCAATTTCAATTTTTGTCTTTTGACTAAAATGATTTATTACCGGTGAAACCGATTTACTGAGAAAATGAATGTGGTAAATTGTTGTCAGTTCTGTGAGGTACTTACATTTGCAGAATGTTTTCTTATTGATTTGCAATCACCTGAATGCTATTGAATTATTCAAATATGTCATACTGATTAGGTCGGGTAAACATACTGAGAAGTAATCTAAGATCCCTTCTTTTCACGTGTAAGAGTTTAGGCTCGTTATTGTCAAGCGAGACTTGATTATTCACTAAGGGATTTTCTGCGAATTTTGAAAAATAACTTTTTTTATTATAACATCGTATATGTTCCTTGAATCTAGTTGAGGAAGCCCTTCCCGTCTAGCAAAAGTTTTAAATGTCTCATTATTATTTATGTATCTGACAGTTCCTTAATTTTTACACATTAACTCAACACAGAAGGAACTCGAGGAGACCTCTTTGTGAATGCCTTCTTGAGGGGATTAACTTAATTATAATTGTGTTTTTTTTTTAAATGTAAACTTCAAAGAATAATAACTGATTGCAATGGAAACTAACCCTCTAGTCGAAAACGGTAATTCGTTAACTTGTAACTTCACCACAGAACGTTCAATAAAAAAATCACACAGCTAAAACGTTGGCAAGTTTTAGCGGGCCTAGAAATAATAGTTCAACTTTTAGATGTTTTAAGTCCATTGTGAGGCATTTTCTTACTTTCTTTATCATATTCGATAGAAAATTGTTTGCTGCTATGTCCGAATATAAACTACATATCAGATGCCCCGTCTAATTACGACCTAGAATCAAATAAAATGGCCTTTACAAAGTTACAACCTGTAAAATATAATTCCCACCGCAAGTGACACGAGCGTGGAAGGCTGAGGCAATAAAAGCCTTCGAACCACTGAACGGGGAATCGATAGAAGTCCGAAAAATACCGATAAAAAAATGATATCGTAGATTTATATACGACTTTTCGACTTTCAGACAGGCTAATAATATTGTTTATTTGTATTACAATTGATTCCGGCACACACCAAATGTCGTGCATATTGCTTGTGTAAGAGGAATGTGGATGGTTACGGTGATTTGCCTGCAACACAGGTAATGTCAATTAATAAAACAAGAAAAATGATCTATTCACCACTTAGTATTTTCACTAAATAAAAACAGTTTTTATACTTTTAAAAATAATTACGGATTTATCACACATATTTAAATTCATTCTCTGAAAGTAAGTAGATCACAAAATATATAATTTTAATTATCACAATTATTTTCTGAGTAAATCGGTTTTTACAGAAAATATCAATAAATCACTTAAAGCACCCAATAACGATCAATAACAGCTTCGTCCAGACTCGGAAAGGGTGTGACACACGACCTAAACAAGTGCGAACAAGTATCAAGCAATAGCAATGTCAGAATTTATTATTGTTTATTACAGACAAATAATTTCGATAACTTAATTTTACCCTTTTGACGGCTTAACTATTTACTTGCTAGTTGGAAACGGCTCACGTGCTCCTTGTGGACAGTCTGAACGATTGTTTTATATGTGTGTACGTATTGTAATTTTGTAACCATAGATATCATAAGTATAATACAATTATTAATTGTGATGTCTATGATTGTAACATTATTTATCAGATAGCGCAGGTCGTATGTCCGTGATATAATATCCATGTTGTAGACGCATTACTCTAAGAAAATTTATGTAAAATAATACATATGTATTAATTCGTAGAACTCCATTTTAAAAAATATATATTTAAATCAAAATTAAAATGTTATTTTTAAGTTCTGGAAGCATTTTAGTTTTTATTATTGTGACAGCTGTTTCGGTATACAGGACCATTTTCAAACTGTGGTAAGGCCACATTGAGACGTTTTATTTATATGATTCCTCCACCCAATTTTAATTCGGACGGTGTTTAAAATTATTTATTAACGATAAAACTGATTTAGTTAATATATGCCACTGTTAATTAAGATGAGCAGCCATCATTAGTCAAGTCATACCATCTCAGCCCAAAACATTGTAATTTAATTATGTTTTAATCTGGAGTGCCCT